>JBBPNX010000313.1:0-23650 GCA_038091155.1 Harrya chromipes | reverse complement strand
CTTGTCACCAAAGGCTATTGGTATCCAAAGCCTAAACTACTCTTTTATCTATCGGTTTACGGTTGATTAGGGTTGCACCTAGCTTCCTCCTTGTCAGTCGGTCGGTCTTGACGGATCCATTACAGGTAAGACTATCCTTCTCAATATTAATGTTAATCCATCCCTCTGCCAATTTATACCTCATATTCTTTCTGTGATTTTTCAGAATATCCCCATCCATGTTCCCATGCACTCCATTCCTAATCTTGCTTTAGGCAAGGTCGCCAATTGCTCCATCATCCAAGTCTTCCTTCCGTACATGTATCGAGCATTCAAATCTAAGAAAATATCTACACTAGATCTCGAACTGATCTATGGTTGTTATTTGTATCCGATCATCAGCTGCTTGATGCCAAATCAAGCGACTCACTGGCCTTCTACATACAAGGCTGCAGTAGAAACAAGCTGTGATTGTGCAAATTGTCTCCACATCGGGTTGCTTGACATTCCTGTCCATCTTCTCACTGACTTCTCCACAGCCTATTTGGAGTCTATCCAAACAATGCATCCCTATTTCCGAGACACATATTTCGGTCATGAACTTCGTGGCTGGAAAGGTGCCACTGTCCACAATTTGGATGCTCATGATGAAGACAGAGCCGATGAAGCTGACAAAGAAATCAATGCCACCCACGAGCGTGTCAATGCTTTGCGGGACCTCACTAGAGTCCTCGACATGGATGCAATCAATCAACACCAGTGGTTGATTGACATCGGTGTTGAATTCAGAGTCCCAGACCAGGTCGTCACTTGGCAATCATCAGGTCACGAAACACTTGTTTGTTATCTCATGCCCGACCTCAAACATCCTGCCAGGGCTCTCAGCTGAAGCAAGAAATACTACATCAACAACCAAATGCACCTCAGAGATCTTGCTGAATTTCACTAGACTCCAGGTTCATATTCCAAAATCATCTACTATGTCCAGGCATACACAACAGAAAAGACAATGTCCTATCAGCTCTATCAGGGAATATTCTTGCATTGGAAGCCATTAGAATTGGTCACCAATAGGGTTCACACAAAGCTCATCAAGGCTCTTCAAGAGCAAAGCCAGATCATCTCCACTTGTACAGGAGATGATGATGACAAAGACAGTATCTCTCAAGAAGGCTGTGCTTGTCTGGAGGTCAGAGTACCCTTATCACAGGTGGATGAAGTTTTGAGACAATTCCCTAGATATCTGCTGAATCTCACGATGGTTCAAATTCCTGCTTCTCATTGGTGGTCAGTCTTTTTATACTTTCTTTTATAAACTCTCAGAGTCTTCATCACATCTATTCAGGTATTTCAAGTGGCTCAGACTTGCTGGTACATATACTATCATTCGAAACATTTATGGCACTGCTGCCAAAGATTGCTCCTCAGAAAATTCCCTTGCTCTTGGTGCAATGGCCATCTGGATCATCAATGGAGCACATTGAACACCAGTCTATTGTATGCTGGGCTTGGCAAAAGAGGCCTGTCCAGAGATACTCCTCAATGATGATGAAGATCCCAAAGATCCTGATACCCTCACCTCTCCTTTGATGTATGATGCTGGGGTATACTTCTTATGTGACATCATATCAGATGTCCAAACACACACTCATTACATTCCATTTTCAAAGATGTTCACATCACAGTTCATCACTCAAGCCTATGAAGTTGGGACCATCAATGAGCTTTGACGTCTCCTTGATGCAAGAAAGATTCCAAGAGGTCATCAACAGGGACATACAGAAAGGACAATGAATTATTCAAGTAATTACACACTCGATGTTCATCAAATACAACCTGCTGATCAACTCTTGCCTGTCATTGGACATTGGTTGGATGGTCTTCCTCTTCCTGAAAGGGAACGACCACAGATGGAGCTGACATGGATTATTTCTACCAACATGGAGGTGGAAACCGTGATGTTGCTGTCAAAGAAGAAGGAGATGACAACAAGGATGAAAACGCATTGAAAAAAGAGGTACAAGTAATTCTCAAACAGATGTTCTATGACATCATTCAAAAATCTCCCAACAAAAAAAGTCAATGGAATGGTGCATGGACAAACATTCAAAAAGCTTTTTGTAAACGACTTGCAGTAGAAGATCTATATCTGCAACCAGAACTTCCATTTGAGGCTGTCCAATATATCATCTCCTTGGATGAAAATTGGAGTTTACATTTCAATCAAATTTTTCCTCCTATAGTTCCAGGGCAAACAGGTCAAAATTTTGGGTTCATGAAGAACTTCATCAAAATTCAACTCCTTGGCTTGGATACCATATACCGGAAGTGATCGAATGTGGTGCACTAAAAAAGCAAGTGGATTGAATTGGTGCTATCTTCCAAAAGGCAAAACAGAAGGCCCCCAGATAGCAATCAATTGCGAAGTCATTCTTTGCTTGGGATTGCAACCCAGACTTCATGTACCTCCAAGGATTGAAGACTTTAGAGAGGAAGAAGAAGAGGAGGAGGAGGAGGAGGAGGAGGAGGAGGAGGAATAAACTGAAAGATAGACCAACCATAGTATGCATATTGTTATGACTTGATGTATGAAAATGAACATAAATGAGATAAAAGAAAAAGAAAAGGAAAATAAATATAAAATATAAGTTGAAAATGACATATGATATATGACAAGCAAGAACTAATAATCCAATGCTATGGAGGCAATGGAGGCAAATAGTACAAGGGTACCCTACATATGTAAACAAATCACCGAAGGTGCTGGCACAATTGTACTTCACATATGCACATCATGATGATATAGGTAGTTTTTGTCATAACGTAGATATTTGATCTCTCAACTCTGAGAGTCCTATTTTGAACTGCGACCCTTTAGATCTAAATTCTCACGCTCCTCCTGTAACTCCAGACCTGTGGATTTTGTCTCTGAATATCTTCTTGAACCTCTTTGTCTCTATTTGTCTTAGTATACATTCTGTATTCCTATGTCTTGCTTAGAAGCATAGCTCTGGGTTTTGTACATATCTGACTCCATACAGCTATTTACTTTTGTGATCTCCATCTTACTCAGTATTACTCAGTATTACACATCTGCAATCCTTGTCCATTGATCTCCAAGTATATAAATCCTAGCTACTCCTCTTGTAAAGTTTAACTTGATTATTGACTTAGATGAAACCCTCGTGATCTCTAATTGTGAACTCCTGAAGTCCTGGCAACTTCCCTTGTTTGTTCCAAACTCCCTCATTTGTCCTTTGAACCCTGCTCCTAAAACCAGGACACAATGCTAGTAAGGGGGGCAGCACGTAAGGCTAATCCAATGTGCTATCTAAACTTCATGAACTGCAGAAGCACCTCTGGTGGAACTTGGTCTTAATGGTTTTGTATGATGGTTGAGGTTCAGGAAAGGATCTGGCTAGATAAAAGGAAGATATGAATATATTGATAGGATGTTTGGAGTGTCAATATATATATATAGAATTTGATGAGGGTGGAGTAAAGTTGTGTGAATAGTGGGGATGTGGATAGTGTGTGATGATGGTATATGTACAATGTATGTGATGTGAAAAATGTGTGAGGGAGATGACAATGTCAGAAAAATATGTGGGACATTGTAAAGGTGGAAAGAAGATGGTAGTATTTGTAGAATGTGGAGGACATGTAAAATGTGTGAGTAAAATGGTGACATCTGT
Source organism: Harrya chromipes (assembly GCA_038091155.1). Classification (NCBI taxonomy): domain Eukaryota; kingdom Fungi; phylum Basidiomycota; class Agaricomycetes; order Boletales; family Boletaceae; genus Harrya; species Harrya chromipes. Next base: position 19,976 of record JBBPNX010000313.1, on the reverse strand, counting down.
AGGATGCAAGGAATGTAGCTAGAGTGTAGCTGGAGAGCCAGAGGAGTGAGTGTACACTAGAGCTGTGAAAGAGTGTAGGTTAAATAAGTGGTATGGGATAATGTGAGTGGTAAATGAGACTATGATTTTGTGGATGTTTTGAGGACACTGTGACTACACATTGATTGGGTTTTGAGTATAAATTGACAACTGTTTGAGAGTGATTTTTGATAGATTTTGACGATAGGCTCTGAGTGTTTTTGTAGACTGTGGGTATATGTTTTGGTATATTTGTGCACATATGATAAAAATTGGATGGTTGATGAAGTTGAAATAAATGAGAGAAGTGAAGAAGTGAGAGAAACATGGAGTAGACACAGAGTAATTTTGGATCTGGTAATGATATAATGATTTGAGTAGACATTGGTACGAAGTGGACATCTCTGATATATATTGTATGCGACTTGTTAGGATGTGGCATGTGAGTGGTTATGTATGAGATGAGGTTTTGATTAAGGTGTATTTGAGAGAAATGTGATGATGAATTGAGTGATATGTGAGTGTATTGCGAGCTAGGTTTGATAGATGATTTAAATAATTATATAAGATGGTGGGAAGGGGTAATTGAAGGAAATGGAGTAGAATTTGATGGTAATGTGATGGTAGATTGATGTAGGATTGGTAGGAGAAGTAAAGAAGTAGAAAAGGAGTGATAAATAGAATAAGTGATTGTCATATCCCGGATATTTGATCTGACAACTCCGACTCTCCTATTTCAAAGTCCGACCCTTTGGACCTAAATTCCTGCAACTCTGGAGCATTCTCGCGCTCCTCCTGTAACTCCAGACCTCCGGACTTCTTCTCCGAAATATCTCCTTGATCTCTTTTGTCTTCTTTTGTCTTAGCGTACATTCTGTATTCCTGTGTCTCGCTTAGAAGCACAGCTCCGGCTTTCGTACATATCCGACTCCATCCGGTTACTCACTTTCCCGACCTCCGTCTTACTCATTTATTTCTGAGAAGACATTCATCGTCACGGAAGAGTTGTCTGTCAGTCCACCAATTGGTATTTGTGCTATTATAACTTTTGCAAAATCTGTTACACAAGAGCATACAATCACTAGTCTTCAAGATGGCTTAGCTGTCAGGCGGTGATGACTCACCCATGTCCTAAGCTAGCAAGGAGAAGTGTCAGTTGTAGAGCAGCGACATCTTTTAGGAAGAGGACTCTATTCAAACCATGCTTAGGGTCTTCAACCATTAGGGAGAAGGCTCACACAGCATGGAGACTTGGAAGTATGCTAAATTGTGCAGAACTAGCTAAAGAACATGGAAGGGGAAGAAGCCCCTTATATACATAAGGAGACTTGGATATAAAAGGATCTGCTGTTTGCTGTGAAAGACCAGCATGCTAGGTCGTGTTTAGCATTGACACTAGTCTTTTGACAAGGTGGTCTGGATATGGGAAGCATCCAGAAGGGGAGACAGGTGTCTCATGTGGAAGACTGCAGTATGAATACAGGATCTTCCATAAGGAGTCATCCAGAAGAGGAGGAGTAGAGAGCCACGTTTGAAGTAGGAAGCATACATATAAGGAAGATCGAGATCTGTGGTACCCATAAAGAGAAGCAGAGAGCTGCTTCTGACTAGAGCCACTGATTGGGATTGCTCTCAAACCAGCCACCAGTCATCAAAAAAGGGATGGAATAGTCAACATCCAGCCATGTAAAGTAAGAGTCTAAGACAGGGAATCCATTGCATAAAGGAGTAAAAAAAAAGGAGTAAAAAAAAAGAGGGCACTGTCCAATTCCTCTAGTGGTACTGTTATGAATCACACATAACATTCTTTTCTTTTCACTTTCTCACAATGCAACACTTGTCTCACTTGTGCTTGCACTAATCCTTACACCAAAGCAGATCATGTGACTTGCTTAGTCAGCAGTCTAGGCCCCGACCATCACGTGATACAATCCAGACCCGGGTTATCCTTGACCCGCTATCTATGACATCAGTCCTCAAGGCTGCCTCGTTGTCCCCTCATTGCCTAGGTCTAGGTCATCGCTCTTTATGTTATTGGCTACCATATTTGCTATCTTTATGATGTCACTTAGGTTGTACCCTAAACCCTAGGATTGGATTACTAATAGTGGTTAGCTGTATGTATATAAGGCTTCCATGTAACAGTAGAGTACCTCAGTCCTATCAATCTCTGTGATTTCACCAAAAGTCCCTGGGTTGTCCTTGAGAAGACTATTCCTTTCCCTGTTCGATTTCCTTTCTCCAACGACTACTAGTATCCAGAGTCAACACACTATCATCTATCTTCTTTTGGTTGGGTTGGTTGCCACTCAGAGTGCCATCAGTCGGTTGAGCCAGTGATGATTGGTCTCCGTATCACAACAGGTATGGCCAATAGCCAGTCATCTATCAGGAAATCCATAACATTAGCTCCCTTGTCAGTAGAGTGTTATGCGAGTGCGATGGACTGAGGAACTTGTCCAAGCAATGGAGACAAAAAGATTGAGCGAAAGACTCGAAGAGTGTCAAAGTCGAATATGACAAGAGGTCTCTAGTCCAGAGATCACACTTGAAGGAACCACAATCCAGGCAGAAGTGTATAGAATTAGCTGGGGTGCTACAAAATGATAGACAGGTATTTATACTGCCTAAGAGTCAGGATTGTATACCAAGCCCTCGTCAAACGGTAGCCCATGCATACAAATGGGGCTATTGTCATTTCATTTTTGATTCATTTTGTCAAGGATTAGCAATTTGCTAATGCCTTTGGACACTTACAGATTAGCTCTTCATTTCACTAATCACGGACATCAGTCTATACTTACAATAGACTTTCAGACTTCCTTCCCCCAGGGATGTTAGGACTCTGCTCATGGATCCTTGAATAGACCCTAACACATGGAGGCTGTGCAACCTGATCAGATCACACTCCATTTGGTATTTCCTTTTACACACTAGCAGAACTTCATTACACATCTGGCACACGTGTCTTTGCTTGACACGCGACACTTTTGGTTTCCTTATTCACACAACATGTTATTTCCTTTTACACACTACACGTCAGTCCACGACATGTGACATGTGCTCCTTCCTTATTTGTGCACGTGTCTTTCCTTTTACATGCTAACATGTGGCTTTCCTTTTATGCGTATGCATTCGTGTTTCTTCCTATTCCAGAGTATCCCTTCTGCCAAGCCATATGCTCAACTGTACTATACCGCGTGGTCTCCTCCCCTTTCAGACAGATGACTTGACAGTTATCTTGATATATCCACATACGGACACTGGACTCTTAGGCAGTATAAATACCTGTCTATCATATTGTAGCTCCCCAGCTAATTCTAAGCACTTCTGCCTGGATTGTGGTTCCTTCAAGTGTGATCTCTGGGCTAGAGACCCCTTGTTGTATCCAACTTCAATGCTCTTCAAGTCTTTCACTCAGTCTTTTTGTCACTGTTGCTTGGACAAGTTCCTCAGTCCATCACACTCACATAACACTAGGTGGTAGGCTCAATTGAGTCATGGATACAGATCCAGACAGTGGTATGGCAAGCAATAGTAGTGGTGGGAATAGAGGCAAGGTTTTGATAAGGTGACCAAGGTCAAAAGAGGACTGGTGGGTGAGTGAGACAGAAGCTGTGTGGAATTTTCCATTAAGTATCCCCTATAAGTGTTCAGCAGAGTTGATGGGTGTTATGAATCTGTCATAACATTCCTTTACTTTTCACATTCTACGCAACACAAGACTTGTCATACTTGCACTTGCACTAATTGATTACCTTTAGCAGATCACGTGACTTGTTGACTAAGCAGTCTAGCCCCGCCCATCACGTGATACAGCCTAGACCCGGGTATTCCTTTACCCTATCTCTGATGTCATGCCTCGAGCCTACCTCCTGGCCTACACGTTGTCCCCTCGTTCCTCCTAGTCTAGACTCCCGCTCTTTATGCTATTGGTTAAGAACCCTTTCCTTATCTATGACATCATGCTTATGAGAATACCCTACGCCCTGGACTGGATTACTAATAGTGGTAGCTATATGTAGATAAGGCTTCCATGTAACCGTAGAGTACCCTAGTCCTATCAATAACTGTGATTCACCCCATAGTGCATTGGTTAGTTGTGTTGCGATACGATGGCCACAGTACATGGGTCGCACGACTAACGGCACTCTGAGCAGTAACCAACCCAATCCACAAGAGAATAACGATAAAGGGTAGTGTTGTCTTCGGATACCGATAGACGTAGGATCGAAGGAAATCAGTCAAGGAACGGCTTAGTCGCTAATACCAATGCACTATGGGGTGAATCACAGTTATTGATAGGACTGGGGACTATCGAAGTACATGGAAACCTTATATGTATATGGTAAGCTACCCACTATTAGTAATCCAGTCCAATGACTAAGGTATCTCTAAGCTATGATGTCATAGATAGCAAGAATAGGTTAAGCCAATAGCAAAAGGAGAGCAAGACCTAGACCGGAGGAACGAGGGAACAACGAGGATGCCAGGAGGTAGGCTCGAGGCATGACGTCAGAGATAGGGTAAATGATTACCCGGTTCTAGATCGTATCACGTGATGGGCGGGGCTAGACTGCTTAGTCAGCAAGTCACGTGATCTGCTTTGGCATAAAGATTAGTGCAAGTGCAAGTGTGACAAGTCTTGCGTTGCGTAGAAGACGAAGATGAAGGAATGTTATGACAGATTCATAACAGTCCTCGTATAGCGCGAGGTCGTTGCTGTGGATTAAGAGATCATCCATGTAGATGATCAACCATCCTTCGGCGATCATATCACCGAAGGCGTGGTCCATAAACACTTGGAAGGTAGGAGGGCCGTTGCACATCCCAAAGAACATGATGAGGGGCTTGAAGAGACCGAAAGGGGTGATGAAGGCGGCCTTCCATTGGTCGCCGTCCTTGTCGCCATCCTTGATGCGAATGTTGTTGAAGCCCCATCGGATGTCCATCTTCGTGAAAATGGTAGAACCTTTGAGTCGATCCATAAGATCGGAGATGAGAGGGAGCGGGTAGGCGTTCTTGACTGTATGCTCATTGAGGTATCTGTAATCCTGACAGGGACAAAGCTTGCCATCCTTCTTATTGACGAAGAAGAAGGGGGCGGCCTGAGGGGACTTGGAGTGGCGAATGGTCCCTTTCTTCAGGTGTTCTTCGATGAAGTCAAGGCAAGCTGTCCGCTCGGCAGGGTTGAGTGGGTACGCCTTGGTGCATCGTGGGGTAAAGGTCTCCTTGAGATCTATGGCATGGTCAAAGTCGCGGGAGGGGGGAACGAAGGTGTCGGAGGGTTCTTCGAAGACTGATGCATAGGCCGCGAATTGCGGGGGTAGTTTGGGTTTCTCTTTCTTGATTGCTGCAGCGATCTCGGTGGAAAGAGTGATTTTCCTGATAATATGGGGTTCGTCCGGATAGGCTGCCGCAAGGGCTTTGTTGAGGTGTCGTCAGAGGTTAACCTGGTGGTCGTACATCAGGTAGTGGACGAGGTACCGTTGGGCTTCCGCAATAGGGGAATTGTGTTGAAGGGAGGTGACTCTGTTGGGAATGGTTACCTGTCCTTGAGCCCAGTCGATGGTGGGGTTGATGTCAATTAACCAAGGGATTCCTAGAATGACGTTCTGGGATCCACAATTGATAACGAGAAGTTCTTGTTCATCTTCCACGTCACAGTAGCATAAGGTCACCTTGACCTTAAAGCGAATTTCCCCGGCTTTGTTGCGGGTTCCGTCCACGTTGCTGGCAGAAAGGGGTTTCTCCAGCCGGATGAGAGGTATACGATGGTGCTTCGCAAAGGCCATGTCAATGAAAGATCCAGTCGCGCCGGAGTCGATAAGTGCAGTAGTGTTGGCAATTTCTCCCTGTTCCCGAGCATAGAGTGAAATGGGGATCAACATTGCTCTAGAGGCTCTTTGGGATACAAATACAGGGGATATAACGTGAGAGGGGCTAGACGCCGTCCTAGGCCCTCAATCTAAAAATCCTTTCCTTCTTCCGCGGAGGAGGTAAAGTGGCTATCCAAGCGGTTGACTTGATGACCTTCTTCATCAAGCCCTTCCTCGACGCATATCTTGAGCATGTGAAGAGCCTCCGTAGAGTTGAGTCCTCGGCCTTTCACATAGGCTGCCAAGGGGTCCCCTGGTAGTGGTTGCTCTACCGTAGAGCCCTGAGTTCCCGTGTTCTCTGTGGTGTGAATCTGTTGTCGGCACTGCAGGGTGGTGTAGCGCTGTGGGCGTGAGTTGTCCTGCGTTCCGGTTCCTTTCTTGTGGTTGGACGAACGGCATCCAGGCTGGTGGCAGACAAAGCACTTATTGTTCTGGAAGTGCTCCGCTCTTTCAGTGGGGGAGAGCCTGATGGCGTCAACGTCCATGGCATCTGGGTCTCTGGATCTGGAAGGGGTCATAGAGGTGGTGGAGGAAATATAAGAATGTCGTCCTTTACACGACTGTAGGTACTTATACTGTTGGGCTATCTGTGACTAAGCATGACTAATGAGATAGCAAGAATAGCCATCCAATGGTGTAAAGGGTGCTTATCAGCATGTGTAGAAGGCATGTCATATCTATGATGTAGTGTGGGAGCAATCCGGTAAATCGGGAAGGTGAAGTAACTGGTATCTAGAATGATCTGGCTAAGTCTAGGCCAGTATCTATAAAGGGAACCCTAACCCTAAGACAGTATAAGGATAATGATAAGGGTTTAAGTTAGGTAAAAAGTTTGAAAATCGTAACAGTCAGACGAGGACAGCACGATCATCCATCTCTGAGTCATTAGCTTGTCCAATATCATATAATATGTAGGAGAAAATATGTGTACCATTGATTTTTGAGACATCCTTATTCTGTACACCTTGAATTTGTGGATGTGGGGTTACAAAGCTCGAGTTCCTACCAGTATGCAGAGCTGCTCAGCTGCTGAGTCCCCTCGTTGAACACCAACCTTTTCATTCAACTAGGCTACAAGATTCTCTGTACTCTTACAAACCAATGAAGTAGCCTAGGATTGGTTTGATACTACAGTTCGACAACAGTAAGGAATAAAAACACCTTTTTGTAATAGAGATCTGGAATTCAAGTTCATAGTCACAGTATATTAAATTGAGCACATACCAGTTGTCCCATCAAACTATCTCTAGTCCATCTGTTGTTGTGGCTTCGTGCATCGTGTAGTGGTAAGAGTGATACTGTCAGACATTGGGGAAACAGTGCTGGTCTGCGATGTGTGATGCGTGACGTTTCCCACAGGCTCAGCTGAGCCTGGGGTCCTGCATCGCCACACTCAGTTTTCGATTGCATTTTTCCGTATTGCTTTGCAAACTGCTGTAACCTGAGAGTGTGGGAATCATAGGTGGACCTAAGCCGTCAAGCCGAGGGGATGGAACAAACATTTACAATCACAGAAGTGCAAAAATGACGGTGAATATTCATTGCCGTCCAGGCTCTAAGTTATGAAAACAGCTGTAAGATTATTGCGCACGTTCAAGCATATTGGCCACCCTGCAGATTTGCTCCTTGCGAGAAGTAGTCCGAGTCGTTTCGAGAGTGCTACAGTTGCTGTCGAGTGTACAGTATAGCGTAGATCACGTTAATACCAACGTTCCCCCAAATCGCTTCCGGGCAGCAACCTCGACCCTCTCCCTCACTTGACGAAACGCTTTCCACCATCTCTTGCCTACCTCCGACTCCGTTCGCTGGTCACGATTCGCTTCCGACCCGTCCCCATCCCCTTCTCCCTCCTGTACCCCCCACCGTCGACGCAACAGTACCAACCACCACCGCATGACATCAACCGTTTTCTCCATCCCCGCATCCGAAAACTCCACGTTCTGCACGAGAAACCTCCCAAAGAAATCCACGTCCTTTTGATTCGGGACATTCTCCTCGAACCTTTCCACCCACGTCTCGATCACGCGCTGCACGTCTTCTGTGTCGGTGAACGCCGACTTCTCACCTTGCTGCTTGCCCTGCTGCCTCAACGCGGGCGGACGAGAATGGGACGCTCTCGGCGGAGGTTTGGTGGGGTAGTGGGATTTGGATTTGGATTTGTCGTGCGTGCGAGAGAGGGTTGGGTCTTTGATCACCCGGCGGCGTTGTTCGCTCGACGGTCCTCCAACCCCGCCGCCGCCGCCATTACCACCCTGCTTGGCATGCCGGGCCATGATCAATTGCTCGCGTTGCATGTCGACCGGCAACGCAACAAATACGTCCGGATCAATGTCCAACGCACGTAGTTCGTCCTCCGAGATCCGCACGCCAGACGCACTTGCCGGGGTCTTCTCGCGTTTCGCGAACAGCACGCTCTTCTTCGCCGAGAGGCCGCTCCCACCTGACCTGGGCGCAAGTTGCTGTGTGATGCGTTTCACGTTCACGCTCGCACCGTTGGCTGTGATGACTTTGGATGAGGAGGATGAGACGATGGGTGCGGGTGAACGACGGTCGTCGTCGACCATGGGCGAATGGTCGCGCCGTTGGTATTCCTCTTCCAGTTCTTTCCGGATGTCTTCGGGTAACGCTTCCAAAACCTCCATGTCGAGTTGTGAGAGGGAGGGTAAGCCAACGACCTGATTGTCGTGTTTTTCTGCTGGAACATCACCTTTCATCGTGTCCCCTTGCGAGGACGGCGGCTGAACTACGACCTCGGGGGTATCATCAACCTCTCCCTGTTGCGACGGCCCTGGATCCTTTGACAAAGACCCCTTGTTCACGGCCTGGAAGGGGAGCCTCGCTTGACCGACGACTGCGGCGTTCCGGGTGCTCTCCAGCTTTTGGACGTGGATGCCTATCCCACGAAGTTCCGCCGGGTCGAAATTGAAAGATTTGAGTAATCTCCAGGCATGGTCCCCAATGACCTTGCTATCGCTCGTCGCCAGACCTTGCGCGTTCGAGAGTACGACCTGCTTGTTGAACGATTCACACAGCCCGTGACCCATGAACTACAGACATTCGTGAATGCCCTTCCTCCGTGGAATCGTCGGTGGGCGTACCTTCGGGGCTTCCTTGGGAGCACTCGGATCACGTTTCATAATTTTGAGCGACAGCGAACAACCACGCATCGATATACTGTCCAATCGTCTCGCCACTTCCTCTGCCATACGATATATGAACACTTCTGCTTGCTCGTTGTTCTCGAATCGAATGCCATACTATAGCACATTGTTTGAGTACTGTGTTCGAAGCATAAATAATATAACTGACGCACGTTGATATCACAAGACACCGACTTGCGCGGCTTGTCCGACTCGAGTTTCCGATCGTCGATGCCACGGATCGCCTTGTACAGCGTCTCCCCTGTACCCCTTCCGAGCGCCTCGCACAGCTGCGCCTTGCTCTGTGTCATCAACGCGCCTAAATTGGTCACCCCGAATTTCTCCTTTGCCTTTTGGCGCATCGAATGACCAAACCCATGCAAGTCATCGATATCGAGGGGCTCGAGGAACCGTTGGACGTCGTCCTTTCGAAGGTGGTATAAACCGGCTGGCTTGGCTCGGCGCGTGGCCAGACGGGCGAGTTGGATGTTTTCGGCGACACCAATGCTGACTGTGGGGACGGTGGGAGCTTGAAATCGTCGTGAAGTATGATACGTACCCTCGCATCCAGTGACTTCTTTGACTTGAGTTCTGATTGTCTGGGCGAGCGTGATCGCGAAATCGTCCGCTGAGAACGGCGAGGCGGACTTGAGACGTGCGACGGCCGAGAATACGTCTATAAGAGCCTCATCAACAGACACGGCTTGAAGATCGTCCGAGTGGCGCATCAATATGGTATAGAATTGAAGAGAAAAGGATTTATATCTGTAATTAGATCGAGTTGAATGTAACGCGCAGGCAGACTCGATAGACTCACCGTTCGAATTCATAAGGGATGGTAACCACTTCAGGGCATAATTGGCGAGCCTGTCGCAGACTATCGACACGATATTAGACAGCAACCAGAACGGATACAAGTGAATTATTTGCCTCATTCCATTCTTGATACCGAACGCCCTCGCCTCATAGCTCGAGCTAGCGATCTCACTCGTGCTCGAAGCCCCACCCTGAGTACCCTGTGAATGACACACGACCACAGGTTTTCCCTTGAGCTGCGGCCGGCTAATAAGCCCAGCCGAGACGAAGAAACAATCAAAATCGCAGTGCATAATCACCCTCTCGACGTCCTCCGCCTTCTGCTTTCCCTTGGCTCGGGAAGGTGACCGAAGAAGAAATTCTGCACCTCTCATGCTCAACTCGTCCCCCGTCGTCGAGCCGTGCGTGCGTGCCACAACAGGACCACCGTCGTTGCCATCGTCCAGAATCCCGTCTCGTGCACCGCTCTCAGCGCGCTCCTGCGCCTCCGCCACGAGCCCTTTAAGCTCGGCTTTCCAAGTCGACAAGTGATGCAGGCGCGAGTTCTTGTAAAAGCCCTCAATAAAGTCGGGCGCCATAGACGTGTGCGCCGCACGCCACCGAGGGTTCGCCATGACGCGCTCCGCCATTTCGTTTGCACGGCGTGCGGCGTAGTCTGGGACGCGCGCAGCGTCTTCCTCTGTCCCCGGGTCTGTCACGTAGAGGGGACGTGGTGCCCAGTCTGAGCCAGACGATTCTGGTTCTCGTGTAATCGGCTTGCTGGGGCCTGCCGCTTCTGGTGGGCCGCCAGGTTCACTCGAGGCAGACTGTTTAAAAGGTTGTGGTGTGGACGTCTTCGAGGACGAAGGTGGCTGCGCGCCCTGTAACTGTAGCATGGTTTGGCCGATCTGCGAGCCTTGAGACTCCTCCAGTCGATCGCCAGGACGAAAGATGTAATTCGTCCACGGAAGCAGCGCCCCGGCAGCGACGCTGTCCAGCAACCATTCGGGCCGAACTACCTTCATGTGTTTGAACTCTTTGAATTTGGCTGCGGTGAGCGAACAGGTCACAACGTGGGTCCTAGAGTAGAAACGACGTCAAAACGCAGACAAGAACTGCGTGCCACACATACACGATCGATTTCTTGTCAAGGTAAGGTTGAAAGACGCCCCCGTGCCGAACAAGGAGCCTACGGATATCTTGCACCGAGGGCATCGTCCAGCCGTTCACCTAGAGTCCGTCCGAGTCAACGTATGGTCGTCAGACCGGCATCGCCATTACTGTGTACAAGGGGAACACGAGGATGGAAGAGACGTACATATACAGAGACCCCTTTAAAGATGTCACCCTTCCCCTCCTCACTCGCCTCCGTATCCATGCTCGCGTTCTGGATCTGTAGCTTGGCGCGTTTCCTATGCATATACTCGCCGAAATGACCGAATCGAGATGCACCGTATATGGCCGCATCGTCTTCTGGAACATCCTGCATCTTTCGCTTAGTGCCCGCCGCGTTCGATCCGTCGACGAGGTTGCCATCTGAACTGGAGCGAGGAGCGAAAGCCCCGGGATCGTGCTTCAGAGATGTGGTGGTCGTATCATCCATGTCGTCAATCTGCATGGCATTTTCTTCGTGTAGTTCTACGATATCCGGCTCTTGTAGAGGCTGAGATGGCTTCTGACTAAGCGCTTCGCTGCGGTCGGTCTGCCTTATCTGGCAAAGTCTCCAAAAACAAATGAATCTGAGACTCTGAAAACCAAACCAAATTAACATGCATATGTGCATGCCGAATAGACGAGCGACTAATACAAGTAGTAGGCTAACAGCGTGGTGTCCCCAAAAATCATATCCACTAATGGTTTCGCCAATCAGTCCCTTACAGAGATTGAACGACAATCGAAATGTCATCCAGCCAAGGTACGTCCAAATCCACCGTCAGCACCTTGGACACACTCACGGGATCCCCTCCAAGTCCCTGCCAAAGCAACTGCAAAGCCATATTATCCATCCCATAGCACTCCGCTGCCCGCGAATCCATGCACTGCAACCACCGCTCGATAACCCTCCGTTGATGTTCCCCACAGATATCCGTAAACCCGTCGGAAGCCAACACAAGGTATTTCCTTAGTCGCTTTTGCGACGCATCCAGCGGATAATGCGTCACCTCGGGCATGGCTGAGATATAAGGCGGCGTAAAGTTCCGGACGAGAAACTCCTCCCATAGGGATGTGTCATGATCACCGGGGAAGAGGTTGTACAGGATGCGCCTCGTGAACTCGGGCGGTTGCTTGAACGGCGTATCCCCAATACCTGTCAATCCCATTAGGCGTAAGCATACCATAGACCTGATAGTTGACGCCTCGAGACCCTAACTCACATCGGAAAGGAGCGATGGCACCGAGCACACGGTCGTCGACCACGCATTCGGGCTCTCCCGGATGCTCGCTCACCACGCGTTGTACCTCGCTCTTGCTCGCGCCGTTATGACACTTGGTCAACACCTCGAAATTCCACGTCCGGTACTCGGTCTCCGAGATCATGACTGCCCAACCAAAAAAGAAAAACGCAATCAGCCAGCGTGCTAGAAGAAAAAAGACCCCGTTCCAAACCTCCTTGGCAATCGCCCAGATTAGCCACCCACAAGTTTTCATGCTCGGGGTCGACAAGCGCCACAAGCGCCGTCGTGCCATACATGCACAACCGCGCCTTTTTGAAGTTGTGCCCGCCCGTCGCATGATCGTTGAGGATGGTGTATATCTCGTCGTCCGGCATATCCATGACCGCCTCCAATCCGCCCGGAAACAAATCCAATACGTCGTTTGCAATTGCGTTATCAAATGCCCGAATCGCATGGCTAAACATGTCCGCGATCAACGGCGGTGGCACGACCCGACCCCCATGTTTCACCGTCATCTCCTCGAGAAATTCCCGTACGATGATGGGCATGTGATACGCCGCGTGTGCCACCGTCGCGTCACCAAGATGACCTGCAAACCAAAACACGCCAGTCAGGTCCCACACCCAAAGAAATAAAACCAAGGCCACATCACCGCCCACTCACCATCAAACACGGCCGTAAACGTCCACGTCCGCCCACCAACCTCGATCCGCTGCATCGCATACCGATCCTGACTCCTCGTCTCTCGAAACGGCTGAAAATTGACCGCGTCTACTAGCCAGCGACCGCACGCGCCATAAGACATGCGTCCTGGATCGGCCGTCTGCGCGAGCTGGGCCCATGTCTCGGATGGTGCGAGGTGCTTGAACGAACGTGGCCAGGGTCCGTCTTCGGGTCCGCAGATGGACCCAGGGATGTCGTCATACCATACCTGGGAAGAGGACGAGGACAACGCGGAGGGCTGGGCTTGTCCGCCCACGGGAGAGCCAACGGACATGATCATCACGTCGGTGCAAAAGCTGGGATAGAGACGAAAAGTAAGGTGGGTGTTAAAGCTAAAGTGTGAGTGTGTGGCGAAAATTCAGCGCTGTGTGGTGATACCCTTAAAACAGGCGACGCTTGGCCATTACAGGGAGGCGGCTGAGACGGTGTTAGGAATTTATCATGGATACACAAAGTTGGTCCGGGTCCTGTGCGGATGCACGTGGGTTGATCAAGATGGAGGCCTGCAGCAACCAAGGATAGACTCCCTGCCACCACCGCCGCGCACTCCACACGCGGTCTTTCTTTTCGGCCGTTCAAGCGCTCACCGGGAGTATTACCAGGCACGTTCATTACACTGTAACGTAACTCGCTAACATCTCGCTACATTAACTACATAGCCCCGTATGTACTATACTCCCCGTATAATGTCAAAGTGGGTAAATGGATACAGTAATGGTTGCAAGGGGAAAGATCCATGTGGACAAGGGAGCGAAAAAAGGCGTCCATCTAAATGTATCATCTGTCCATGTGGAGATCAAGTTCATAAAACACTTCAAGTTGAGAAGCTCGACAACCGTTTCATTTACGGAACGGGTTGCGTGATCCGCCCGTGCTCGTTGGCGTTACCAAGTAAGATCCGCCAGGTGCTTGCTGTGACGGTCGAACAGAGCGAACAGAGTCCGCATACGCCTCAGCGTCCGTTTGCAGCTTGGCCGGAAAAGGTTCACGTCTTGTCAAGCTCGGCTTCTTGTGCACCGAAGAGCCGAATGTAGTCGTTGAGAATCGCGAGATCAGCGGGTTCGTCTTCACAGGTTGCCGGGGCTCAGGTCCATTTTGTGGCACCCCAGTTACTTCGGAATATATAGAGTGCCCGGATAACCGGTGAGAACGGTACGATTCGTAGTCGTGCGACTCCATCCGCCTAGACCCGTGTGGGGAGCCTTCCCTCGAACACCCGTACGCGTCAACGAGTTTCTCGAGTTCTCGGTTGTGTCTTGCTTCCTCCGCAGCACGCATCTTCCACAGTGCGATCTCCTCGGAGTCCGGGCGATGCTGGCTCGAGTGTCCAAACAGTCTTTCACCGAAACGCGCGAGACGCAGTCTCCACTTGGACTTGTGGTTGAGGGCTTTGGCGGACGCAAAGGCCGCCGTCTCCTTCGCGCGTTGTTTCCGGGCACGGCGGCGCCAGCAATACAGGAAGGCAACGAAAATAAACGCATAGCCGAGAGTCATGAGGAGGATCTCCCACCACGATAACGTTTGTGTTGTCGTGGTTGTGGTTGTGGGTGACGAAATACCCGAGATAGAAGGGAGTGGGGATGACCCAGTGGAAGAGGGGACGACAACAAGTTCCGAGAGGCATGCTCCTAGGCCTGAGGCAACATTACTTCCGCTGCTGCAATTTGCAGCGACACAGGTCCCACCGCGAAGAACTTGGCTTGAGCTAGAACAAGCCAGACAGTTGTTTGGACCTGAACCCGAGCAGCTGGCGCAGCTCCCATCACATGACTGGCATGTGGACGAGGTGGTGTCAAAGTACTGGTTCTGACTGCAGGTTGCTAGGCAACGACCATTCGTCAGGACGGGAAGATTCTTGTTACAGCTGGTGCATTGGTTGAATGATCCGCCTGAACACGTTGCGCAGTCGGGGTGACAAGTGACACAAGTACCGGACGAAGCGAACGTGTTCGAGGGACATGAACTGACGCAGGAACCACCGGAAGCGAGCAGACCATTGTTGCAGGTCAGACAGTAGTTGGCACTGCCAGAGCAGCCACTACACGACGAAGAACATGCTATACAAGGCGTGAGGGAACATACACAAGAACTAGGACCACGCATTACGAACCAGTACAGGTCAGGTTATCCGTGGGAGAGAGGAAGGTTCCGGAAGGGCAACTTTGCACGCAAGCGCCTTGGGAAAGGACGTAGCCGGGTAAACAACCAGTGCACTGAGCCTGGTTGATCGTTGATGCGACATTGAAGTTCAAAATGTTGCAAGAGGTACACTTCGGCCCACAACCTGTAACCAGTTCAACGAGAATCGAAAGCAGAAAAGCGTGGCACTCACTGTCACATTCGTGCTTGTTATTATTGGCGATAAGAGATGCGCCCTGGCAAACGCCACCGCTGTTGGTTTGCACACAAGTACCATTTAACATGTATGTGCCGGAGGCACAGATAACACAATTGTTTGATGTGCCTCCGTTACACGTCTGACACTCGGGAACGCAAGGTTGGCATGAAGATCCGGCACTGTAACTACCCGAAGGACAAGTAGTCCCACCGGAAGTCTGTTGTGGAACAGCATCACAGAGCGTGCGGTCATTGGCGTCTTGGGTATAGCCAGATTTGCAAGTTATGCAGTCGCCCGATTCATCTGCGCATTCAGCACAACCAAGCGAGCAGACTGTGACGGGGATTAAAAAAAGCCTTGCACACACTACGAGTATGCTCACTTTGACAGTTGCCGCCGGAGTTGAGGAAAAAGCCAGAGGCGCAAGCAGCACACTGAGTGCCATTCGAAGCGGAAGTCCAACCCGCAAGGCAAGTACATTGGCCATTGGAGCCACACTCCCCATTGATGCAGTTACAACTTGATGGCGGATTTTTCACGATCGGAGAAAGACAGCGGCCAGAGCCAGTTATACCATCATCACATGACGTGCAGCCTGACGAACAAGCTTTGCACGTAGGGCCAAAATAACCAGAAGCACACGACTCGCAGGAAGTGCCATTGAAACCAGTTGGGCACATACAAGCCCCCGAGGCGGAGCAAACACCATTGCCAGAGCAAGGCGGCGAACACGCAGAGGATTGCAAGTTCAAGAGAGAAAGAGAACCGGAGGCAGTTGGAGGCAGTTGGGTGACATCGGGGATTGAGTTCCAGAGGATGAGTCGGCTGTTGCTACCTGCAGAAACCTCTACCCAGACGTTTCCAGAAAGTGCCAGTGACGATGCGTCCAAAGTGGATGCATTTGCGATCGGAGACGTTGGCAGAGCGGTGTAGGATCCTTGGCCGGAATAAAATGTATTTGGGTAGACTCCAATGCCTGGCTGAAGTTGGACCGTAAGTGGCAACGAGACGGACGACTTTGAACTAGAGTTTGCGAATCCAGCTGAGGGGGACAAAGAGGCCGAAGAAGACGTCAGAAGGTCGTGTAGAAGTTGAGGATTCGTCGAGGACGTATATTGCCCGGGGAGCAAAAGAACGGGAGTGGACTGTCCCGAGGCTGACAAGGTAGTACCGACTGCGGAGGCAGACTGAGTGAGAAGACTCTGCGTCACGAAGGGAAACTTACTAGTGGTATTCGAATAACCCTCGAGGCATTGACCAGCAACGCATACAACAGAAATAGATTGCGCGACTCGTGGGGTGTAAACAAGAGGTTGTCAGAGTGAATATTGAATGACCCTCACCTACGGGTGCGCCAAAGGCAAGTGCAATAGCAATGAAACTCGACAACATGTCGAACGAAAGAGCGTAATGAACGTACAAGAAGAAGAGGTGGAAAGAGCGGCGCGGCGCTCCTGTGGATAAAATGCGATCCGGTAGACATCCCTTTTGTGTACGGAGAATAAAGGCACGGCGTTGCTGGCCAACCAAGAACAATGGCTAGAAGAACAATAACATCGTTAGCCGACAATGGTCGATAGTGCACTGCCACTGCTAATTTCAATCAATAATTTATTTACACCTGCGCTTATGTAATGAACCGTTTCTTCGTGGACTTGGAGGCGGCGCTCTTTGTGTCGCTCGTCGATGTGACTTGTTGATTACGACGCTTCCATCGAGTAGCGTGGGCAGCTGCAAGTATCTCTTGCTCCTCTGTCAAAGCTACCTTCTCCTCCTGACTTCTACCTTCTTCAGCTCCGATGCCGCTCTTAAAGAAGTTGATTAACCCCCCTTCCGCACCTGAGCGCACTCCGAACTTCCTTGGTATGTTGCATCATTATCCTGGCGTGCCGCCTCATCAGCTCACTCTGAAACAAAACGCGGTGTACATTATGCACAATTTTTCGTCGACAAAGGCTTACTTCAATGCGTACGTGCGAGTCTGCGCTGTCCACCGATGCTTCATTGAAACTTTCAAACTTTCAATCTCCGCCAGCGACCGCTTCAAATAAATGCGAGACTACTTAGGGGCTTGATACCCTGATTGTCCGAGTCTTACAGCCTTTGGACAATGCTGTATGTGCTCATTGACGGACATGGTGGTACTAGCAAAGCATTAGGTTATTGGTCATTTGTATGTCCATCACTGACTTTGGAAAAACTTCTCGATGAACAATTTTCGAATGACTCGAAATTGTTTGCTCAAGGATCTTTGTGTTGAGTTAACCAAGGTAATTTTACCGCGTGCAACATCGCTAACCCCTCTGGCGAAGTAGTCCTCAAACCCATCAAACCGCATCACTTGAGACCTTTGCAGCGAGAGATGAAGAGTCCACGAGGTCGAGAGACGCTTCAAATCCACACATCGTACATATCGATTACTTCATAAGCATGAGTGACGTGGTGAGTCTTGCTAGTATAACTGAGAGGAGCACATTGATGTGTGTACGCGGACATCGCGAACATTACAACAGCAAAAACTTCCACCAGCACTGGACTCTTCACTCCAAGATCCACATATTATGTAGGCTGCATGCATCCAGACACAGAAATAGGGTAATTGACGGAATTAGATAGGATGAAACCCAGGCTCGATACTGAGCCAGCTAACATCGCCGATGCGAGGTGCAAAGGAAGGTAGTGAATGAAGAACTGGTGACGGAAACAACGCCCTAGCGTGATCTTGAGATTAGCATTAAATAAATCTAGAGCAGAATCAGAATCTTGCAATGGCGCTTCGCAGCTCCCATTTTAGTTCGAAGGGGATCTTCCTGCGCCGGACCGTATCAAGACACTTGTAGGAAATAAGGAATCTATTTCGAACCTATCAAGATTTCAGCCTTTGAAGATTGAGGTGTACACCGAAATGAACCGCTCCGCCAGCGCTGAGCAGTGGTCGAGGGGGCCGAACGCGGTTGATCCACTGGAATTTCTACCGGCGACCATAATGTGCGCACCAATAGTGACTGTGAAACGATATCATAAAACAAATCGCTGGAAGCAGACAGATTTTGCTACATGTACAATGAGTGTTGAGATACTATTGTCCCTAGAACAGCATGATATCGGCTTGCAATACAGTATACAACCATAGTCCATGCCGAGAAATGAGAAAGCCCGACATTCAGCCTGGTTTTAGTGATACGAAGCGCCGATCCAACAGAGTAAGATCATCTGCCAAATGCAAATTTGTCAGTAACCAGCATACATCTTCAAGGACTCGGAGATGGTCAATCAGAGAAAAGGCAATACATGTTTTCCGCAGCCAGATGCTCGGAACAGGTCTGATAGTCTCATCCTCGAAAAAGAAACACAATAAAGTGTACTCACCATCATCATCGCAGAGTGACGGGCATTGGTGGCATAGCCGCAGGGAGAGGCTTCCATCTCAAGTGCGACGGAGAAACAGACCCATAGTCCCAATCTAGCTCATCGTCCCCATCTCCCTCACTGTCAGACCCATCAGCGTCCTCCACATACACACCAACCCCGACACCCTCCTCTGGTTCCAGTAACACCTCTCTGCCCCTGTGCCGCTCTCGAAGCTGGAGTTTCTTCAATGCCATGATCAAATCATCCGCCAACGTCATCGTGTTCGGGGGGTCCTCCCGAATTTGTTCCCAGCCTACCGGTGGGGATCCTGGAGGCGAGACCAGGAAATTTTTCTCCACCGGCGGAGGTCTCAAGAAATTATCATCAGATGGTGGCGAGCGAGTGAATAACGGACTCCGGTCAGCCCGGAATACCCGCAGAGTCGTCAGAAGGCTGAAGGTCTGATTAAATGAACGCCCGCTGAGAGGGAAACGGCCCTACTCACCCATGGCTCGGTTGGATGATGAGTGGGTCACAGTTCCGCTTCGCTTGCTCCACCGAGTCTTCGTGACAGTAAACCACGATGATTCGTGAAAAACACGATAAAGGTGCCCATTGGTTGATCTCGCCGTACAGAGCAAAGAAATCGCGGAGCGCCTCTAGAATCACGGGCTGAAAGAAGTCTCGAGGTACCTGCGTGATCAGAAGTGTGTTCGTTGGCTCCGGCCCTTTCGTTGGTGCGTGCGTGTGTGAATGGGGGGGTGAATCAACTGATATGATGGATATTGAAGGCATCGTGGTCGGCAGTTCAGCTTCTGGATGGTCGCTGTGGGGTTGGGTTGTCTCTAAGCATACCGACTTCTGAGTCTTTATACTCCTCTGCTTACATAATGCAACGTAGCGCACTGCCCTTGTTGCAAACCTTCTAAGTACTGCGGCAGCGGACAAGCCAAGTGGGCTGTGTCGCCTGTCGAATATTCCGGTGGTCCCTGTGCCCTCATTCCAGGTCGAAACCAAACACAGTGGCACGTTTTCTGGAATGCGCTAAGCGAACCCAATGTGTCTTCAATGTCACTGCGTTGCTATGTTTCATTTCAAGGGCGTCTCTTGCTAGTACGAATCTAATATCAATTGTTGATCGCGAATGGTTCAACACAAGAATGTAACATCACGATCATGATTATGAATCGAACATGACAGGATTCCGACCGACCATCATAATGGTATCAGATACCGAGGAACCTACATTCTGCAACAATCAAACAGATTTGAGCTCCAGATCAATCTGATTCAACCCGCATCTTCTTTTTCACCGCATCTTGTTTCTCCTTGAGAG
>JBBPNX010000312.1:0-23659 GCA_038091155.1 Harrya chromipes | reverse complement strand
TCCGTTAGGAAGAGGGCCTTGATCCGCGATGCTGAGGGTCTTCGACCGTTAGGGAGAAGTCTCACACTGAGTGGAGTCTTAGAAGTACGCTGAATTGCGCAGAACTAGCTAAGGAACATAGAAGGGGGAAGCCCCTTATATACGTAAAGAGAAGTGGATATAAAAGGAATCTATCTGGATATAGAAAGCATCCAGAAGGAGAAGCGGGGGTCCATGCGGGAGACCGCACTACGAATACAGGATGTCCCGAAGGAGTCATCCAGAAGAGGAGGGCGGAGGACTGCGTACAAAATAGGAAACATACGTAAAAGGTAAAGTGGGGATCCGCAGAGCGGAAAGAAGGAATCCGCGGTACCCGTAAGGAGAAGTGAAGAGTCGCGTCAGAATCAGAGCCACTGGTCGGGATTACTCTCGAACCAGCCACCCGTCATCGAAGAAGGGATGGAATGATCTACGTCAGGCCAAGTAAAGTAAGAGTCTAGGATTGGGAAGCCGTCGCATAAAGGAGTCTCGTAAGGAGCAAAAGAAAAAGAAAACGTGCCATTGCCGTCGCCTTCAAGAGGCGTCGCCGATAGCCAATCGTCTATGGGAAAATCCGTAACACCTCATCAGTTGCCCACACTATTGTCACAATCAGTCCAACCAGTACAATTGTTGCGGTAATGAAAACTAGCCACTCACGACAGTTTGTGAGCTCATTCTCAGTCCAGCAATGGGCCCTCCTATTGGACCTCACATCATCTTCGTCCTGCAATTTCAATGAAACAAGGTCGGCATGGAAGCATTTCCACAGTAAACTTTTGCTTTTCCAGATTTTTCAGTTCCGACAAAAGCTTCAGAACAACCAGCTTTAAGTCTAGGGTGGTCAATGAAGTGTGCTCACCACCATCCTCAATTGCATGAGGTGGAATCTCGAGGCATTGGAGTGGTGGTTCTGAATCAAGCTATTTAACACTGATGACACATTGAATGATATAGTACTTTGCTTGAATGCTGCTTCATTATGTTTTGTGGAGTAATAGCAGGCGAGGAGCAGGCTGGCGCATTTGTAATTCAATCTTATCTTATCATTGCCTTTTATGGATCAGAGACCCCAAACACAGCTGGACCTCAAATACTAGTAGCGGTCATAGGCCATCCAACGGTCATGACCATTCAATGGCAAGCCACGGACTTCGTGACCATGACTTTCTTGTTATGGTCATGGTTGGCATTCACTGCTAGGACATCATTTTTATCCTAGCTGTCAAGACAAGCAAGGACACCTCAGAACTACTGTCCAGCCCACTGATGGGCCAGTCTTTGTATTTTACTATAGAGAGAATCCGTTGTCGTATGGCTACATGGCACATGTTGGTAAAGAATGTAATGCTACAGCTGATGCTTGAGGATACAGATGGTTACCACTGAATGAGTGAATAATGTTAATGAGAACCCAACGAGTCCAACATGAAAAGCAGGCGATGTTCTCCAGGAACATCTAGATAACTTGCAATGATGACGTCCCCAAGAGTTGGTGACTAGCATGATGTATGAGGCTTGAAGTTGAACTTCTTGACGCTATTGGCATCGTAGATCCCATACCCGGGTTCTTGACTGTCAGAATAAATGTGTGCAAACCACCCGATGCCCCCACCAGGCGCATTCTTGAAATCACTGCAGTGCTTGTCAAGTAGTTCATAGTATTGCTATGATCACCCCCTGTTAGCGTGTGAAGCCGTAATGCTTAGAAGCCGTAACACACCTGTTCACTGTTGACGCTCGCGACTGCAGCCAGACTGTTGGCTTGAACACCTTGAGACATAGCGGATGGCCAGCCATTCTAACAAAAGATCAAGAAGGGGGGCCCCAGGGCTTCGGAAAGACATACCTCGTCAAAATACATCTTCTTGCCCCCACCATGTTTGATGAACCAGTTCATATCATTCTCCACAAGTGGCCATGCGAGTGCACCCTCTGTCGCAAGTGTCGAGAAGAAAGGAAGTATATGAATATTGATGTAGTCAATGGCATCGAGGACGTCTTGAGCACCACCGCGCTCCTGGTATCCATATGCAAGTTCAGAAACCGTGACGGGGATTTGGACATTTGCAAGCTGAGCTTTGGCAGATTTTACTTGCGAAGCGAGCTCAGAGTGGGGAAGGACATTGTCAAACAAGGGCTCGGAGCCGAACTGCACCCCACGCGTGATAAATTTGGCTTTGGGATTGGTGTTGAGGGTGTTGACGAGTGAATCACGACGGGTCTGCCACTGATTACTACCATCGAAACCAAACTGTAGATCTTGAGCTACTGAAACGGATCTTATAAAACGCGAAACATACCCATATCAGTGCATGGACTCCGAGGCCGTTGTTCCATGCAGCATTCACGACGTCATCGCTACACGGTTGAGTTAGAGCCAAAAGAAAACGGATCGTGTTTGCAAAGCGAACGAACTAAAATCCAGGGTTGTCGCATACGCCGTAGAGACGGACATACCGGCCATTGAAGTTTTTCTTGATATCCGCAAACTCTGCATTGAGCTGACTGGGGCTCTGGCCTGAGGTGACGTCAGTTCGTGCGAGGTAGTGTGCGAGGTGACCAAGACCGACATGCAGTAACCTCGTAACTGAAACCCATAAACGCGTACTCGGTATCCATGGGACACCACCAGTTATCGAGTGAGTTGGGGACATCTGATGGCATTTGGAAATCTAAAGCCGGAAAGCAGCTGGACGAAGTGGAGGGTGAACTTGAAGGCGAACCAGAACTCGATGGGGAAGGTGGTGCCGTTGCACTCGAGGGGCTGCTAGCGGCTGCAGTGGTGGGGGTGGGGCCAGGACCGGAAGTAGCTGAACTATGTGATGAAGTGGTGCTATGTCCTTTGCAGTGTCGCGGAACCGGCCCGGCGAACACAGAGTTGAAAGTGATGAAGAACAGAAAACAGAAGGAGTAAAGTGAAGAAATCATTGTGAAGGAAGGGAGGAAAATGAATGGAGGTACGCCCGGCGTACTTGTCGGCAGAGACAGTGAAGGGACAGCTGCTGCAGGGCAGGGGAAAACTCATTCGTTTTATTGTGTACGCACAATAGTGAGTAGTTGTCATTGTCACTGGGTGGACAGTTACTACTGAGTGGACTCATCTAGTAAGCGAGCGGACCATCATTACACATCTTGAACAGTTCCGTCTGAATGGAAATCTTTCAAGTTCACAATTCGGGTAGGGGGCCTCGCAGCGGAGTGGGACCACTCTATACTCGACGACGAGACTTCGAGGGCCCTCAACAGGAATACTGTTGGTGCGTCTGTTGCTCGGAACCTGACTGGGAAGGCTCAGGCTGTTTCTTGTTTCGGACGCACTGCAATAAGCCAGAGAACTAAGAATGGATTTTCCCTAGGCTAGAAACGATTGCTCATTGAACGACTCCAGTGTCGGTAAAATCGCTCGTAACGATGCAACATCATTGTTGAGGTGGCTGTTGACTTTTTCGGCGACTCCAACGGACCATGCGAAAGCTGTTAGTGGCTCTGGTAAGTGGTACACAGATTTAGCGTACAATTTATCAAGATGGCGGCGCCGACACCAAGGCTAGCTCCAGACACGTACTGGCTGCGGACATTGCCCTTTGGTAGTCCTGTTACGACTGACATCATGATATGGCAACGTATTGCATTGTCTTCACCAAATCTGGTTAACGGTCCCCTGACAGGACATTATAAATAAATGGAGAACAACACAAATGCGCAGTACTCACTCCTCTCTTACTCTCTATTCTCCAACGTTCCCCATTAATTCTGTTTAACTTATCTTCTTGCCTGTCATGTTCGTAAGACCTGCTCTCCTCATCGCCGGCGCTGGTCTCGCCGTGGCTCAGACGTAAGTCCCACACCGGCCAGTCCCTTCTGCTTTTAAGCACTTATCCTTGTTCCGCTTAGTCTCTCGAGTTCATGTTCTTCCGCTCTGCTTGCGGTTGCGGCCTCCCCTGATGCCACTTGCCTCGATCTTGCTCTCCTCGCACCGCTTGCTGTATCCAACACCTCCACCACTTCCGTCATCCCGAGTGTCAACTCTTGGTTGACCGGACTGTGTAGCCAGGGGCCATGCAGCAACGCTACCCTCCAGTCCGTTGTTACAAACATCACAAATGGCTGCTCCACCGATCTCGCTAGCGTTGGTCTGCCGACTGACCCTAACACGCTCACGCCTACCGTCCAAGCTGCCTACCCTACTGTTCGACAGATCGCATGCTTGAAAGAGTGAGTTTGCTTTCCAGCTGCACTTTCCGTCGTCACCTTATCATATCATCACTCCGCAGCACCTCTTCAAACACCCTTTGTGCGACTGAACTGCTTAATGACATTCAATCCTCGACTGGAACCACGCTTTCCATAAACAATATTGTCTCCTTAATTACACAGGTCGTGTCCGGAGCAAATATCACCATTCCTCAAAATGTAACTTGCTCCAACTGCTCGAAGGCTGCATACACAATTGCCTCCAACAACTTCCCTTCACTCTTATCCGGTGACCAGGCTACTGTTCAGTCCGAGTGCGGTTCTTCTTTCACCGGTTCGTATTCCGATTAGTTCCATCCAAACTGTGACGATAGTCTCATGGGTTTCAACAGACGGACAGATGCCTTCCAACATCCAGGAGACTGCCTTCAATTCGTCGAGTTCAACGGGTGGAGCTGCCTCTCTTTCCGTTAGCAGCTTCAATGTTGGTGCAGCCATGCTGGTTGCTGTTTTCTCTGTTTTCGCCATCTTTGCGTGAAGCTTTCAACAAAATTGCGTGTGGGATGGGGGTATAATATTCAAATGACGTTATAAGAACGTCAAGGACTAGCTAGTAGTAGCAATAGCTACGCTTCAACTCACGTACTCTGAACGCTTGAATACTGAGCACTAATGGACACGTACCTTACTCCTAGTACTTGGACCGTATCGTACATACTCACAGCCTGTCTGAATTTTCCGAATCTCATAGTCTCGTTACGTCAGCATGCTACCTCGGTGTCGCACTCACGCATAAGTAGTGTAATCCCCGCAAGAGTACGTCTCACTCCAACCTAATCCGTCCGCCTTGAGCCAGCAAGTGAAAGGGCCAAGGAACAAACTCTCTACTACCAGCGATGTCGGCGACGTCCACACCAGGTTCCGCGCGGTTCGATCTTCCCCCAGCCCCAGCCTTCTCCAGCTCGACCGCAGCCGACACCGGCCTCGCAGAATGGACAAATAGAATAAAGGCGATGCAACGCCAGGTAGACGCAGACGATGTGGCCGAACAACGGCGTTTAGAAGAGGAGATCATGAGAGCCAGGCTAGCAAGAACGAGGAGGAGCAGGACCGGCCAGAGTGGCGATTTCGGTGTGGGAATGCATGGGGTCGATTTGTGTAGGTGATCTGACCTACTACAGCGACCTGAATACTTTTCCTGACGGCTTGAGCTGCAGCTAAGCTACAGGAAAGCTCACCGCCTCATGTTGAAGGTGACCTAGGGATGTCTTCATCTGACAGGCCGCCAGCAGCATCGAGTGTCTCGTTGCCGAAACTCGCGCTGAAATCATCGTCTAATGGGGCGAAACAAGCGCCTATATCGCTTGCGGCATTCATGGGGGGTAATGCAACTGGACCCCGACTCAGGCGGCACGAGCCACAGGCGGATGCGAGCGTTGCGCATGATGGGCGGGTGGATCATGGTCCTGTACACCCGATATTTGGTCGTCAGGGTGTTGCAATGCCAGGCATGGTTGGACGCGAAGCTGCTGCTGCTGCTGCTCCGCCGTCGCCGTCGCCCTCTGCGTCGACCTCTGTGTTACAACTCCCTTTGACCAGCCCTGCCACGCAGCCGGCATTGACAGAGTCGCTTCGTGCGCGTACTATGAGCACCTCAGGTTTCGCTCGCAAGTACGTCGAAAAGATCGAGGAGCAGGCCGTCAGTCAGTCCTCGTCCCCCACACCATCCGGCCTCGCGATCCGCGAGCGTCGCCAAAGTACGCCTCACGGCACCTTTTCAGAACTTAAAGTTACACCCACTCCCTCATTTCCTTCCCGTCCGTCATCTCAAAACCTTGGCGCGAGGGCTGTTTCGCCAGCGAAGGGCCCAATTACGGAATCACGTCCCAAGACCCCTTCTATTTCAGATATCCGTCCAAAGGCACCGACCACTTCCGAAGTGCATCCTCGAACCCCCGTGGTTGATTCTCGGCTCAAGACGCCAGGTATCACCGAGGCACGCTCAAAGACGCCTTCGATAGAACTCCCCCCAAAGACCATTATCGACGAGCCACGTGCTAAAACGCCGGGTACAGATATTATGCGAGAAAAGACTCCCATCCAACCCAGCCCTACGCGCACGAGTTTCCCCGGTGCGGCGCCATGGCAGACCCCCCGACACCAACCATCTCCTCACTTACCATCAACGTCGACCGTCCCTCCGAAATCACCAGGACCCCCATCGCCTTTTCGTGGCACGCATGCACCACAGCCTCAGCGTGGTGCATCCCCTGGACTCTTGCGTCCACCGGTCAACTCTTCCCTCAAGGACCCTACACCGAGTATTAGCAGATTACAGGGTCGTGGATTCGTCCAGAGCATCGTTCAGGCGAGCGATAGAATCAGCGGCGATCCTCAAGGGAGCCCATCCGCTGCTTCGAAGCACGTATTTCCCTCTACGTCGCCTGCACCGAGTCATGGCGGTGGCGAGGTGCGGGAAAAAGGTGCCAGACGTGCTTCTGTGCTTGATCGATGGACTCCTGTGATGAATGCCAGCGGCAGTGGTGCAGCAACACCCCCTAAGAGCGCCACTCCCGCGAGATCACACACTGCTCATATGAGCATCAAGTCAGGACAGGGACAGGACATCCCGGTGATCAAGACGCACGACACGGGACGTTCCGTGCGCAGTGCAGTTTCACTTCCTGCGATACCCAAGACGCCATCCAAGACATCAGATGGTTTGCCCGCCCAGGGTTCAAAAGAGAACCTCGGTTCTTCCAGCACGATGATATCCTACATCAAACCTACCAAGACCGGAGACGACCCCTTTATACCTGACGTCGACGAATTGGGCGTCAAAGGATCAGAAGGAGGGGTTCAAGTTGGAGGGGCAGGGGCAGGGACAGGGACAGGGGCGGGGGCAGGGGCAGGGGGGGTGGGCGGTATAAATCACGGGGCTGTAGCTGGGATCAATGCGACTCCGAACAAGGCGAAGACGCCACGGGTATCGGCATCACCATTGCCTTCGTTGCCTGGCAAACCACTGAGTCATGTGCGTCCTCTTTGGTGACACTGAGCTGAATCGATGGTTGATGGATGCCCTTACATTTTTCATTGGATTTGGTTTGAACTGGGTGCCTATACCACACGTCGATTAATGGTGTAATGCTGCCTGCATCGTTATTAATGGCATGTTTTCCTTACTGGTCGATCGTCTCCGTCTACCGTATGGGTGCTACGGATAGCCTACCAAGGATAGGGCCAAGAAGCCACGTAAAACGAGGTTCGAAGAAGGTGCACCGTCCGGTGGTCCCCTGGCTACAGGCACTAAAGTGGTACACCCGTCTCCCAATCCGGCTGTACCATCGCCTACAGGTCCCGTTCCGAGTCCATCATACACGTCAAGTACACCTGCCTTATTTGGCCCGGGGAACTCCCAATCTGGAGCAGAGCCTCCTGTGAAGATCAGCCCGCACAGCAGTACTGCTGCGGGGAGGGTCACTGACCGTTGGACGGAGCAGACGCTGATCGGGATGAAACCCATGTCGTCGTCGTCATCTTCGGGGACGAATAGACCTCCATCGGGTGCCAAGCCGGTCGGTGGTACCGCCGACCTGGTCGGGCGCCGGGCTCTTCCTCGCCTCGCCAATCCTACTGCAGTAGCGGCAGCAGACAAGGACAAGGAGGAATGCACCGCCGTGCCTCCGTCACCAACACGCCACACGCGGATCCCGAGCACGGGGAATAGAGCGCTCGTGATGGAGGTTGCGCAGGCGCTGACCGAGGCGGCGCAGCAGCAAGACAAGGAAAAGGACGAGAAGGAGAAGACGGGTCCTGCCGCCCCTGCTTCTACCATGACGCGCCAGGTCCCGAGTACGGGTCTGGGTGGTTCCCCGGGGGAGAAACGCAAGTCGAGCTATGAGCGGTACTCGGCGATTGCGATGCCCCCGTTGGCGGAGGAACGGACGCCTCTCGTGACGCCTGCGAACACGATGTCGCGGAATGTGGTGCAGAGTGTGATCAGCGACAGGATCGTCAACGAAAGTCCGTTGAATAGTTTGCGCGTCGAAGCAACGGGAGGTACTGAGCAACGACCATCGTCGCCATCCTCGAAAGTGCACATTGGTGAGGATCATCAACACCTTTTCGGGGGGTTGAGCTCAAATAACGTGACACGGAAACAGATCCCGTCGACGAACCGTTGCCCAGGGTGGACGTCGCGGCCTTGATAAGGATGGGGCGGCCAGCCGAGTTCGTACCGAGTCCTGACTTGCGCACGGTCTCAGTCGAGGTCATGTCTATCGTGCACACGAGCGCTGTCCCCGTTCAACACGACGTGGGTGTCTTTTATGACGCCGAGGTACTCGCCATTGTGCACCGTGCCAAGTCTCGCGAGAATGGGCTGGTGATGACCAAGATGTGGTGCTGGAAGGGTAAGAAATGTCGTTTTGGGGAGAAGGAGGAGAAGAAGGTGGGTGAGCTCGCGAGGCGGTACGGGACGTCGGCGGTTCGTGTTGCTCGTTGGACATCACTGGAATGATTTGATGAGATTTGCGTGTAGGACCTAGTCGATCAGCAACGCGAGCCTGCGGAGCTCGTGCATATTCTCGGAGGGCAACTCGCGATACGTCAGGTGAGGCAAGGCGCAATTCGGGAGCGGTCGTCGGCTCAAACGCCTTGCAGGGCACGAGGGCCCATTGGTCCTCCGAGAATACTACGATGCATGTCGTGAGATCGAGTGAAGGTCACATCTTGATTGACGAGATAGATCTGGTACGTCTTCTTGTCCACGCGATTGAACTGACACTCTGACGCTATCCTGTGACAGAGCATCCGAAACTTATGCTCTGGATATAGCTATTGTATCACCATCTTGGATAACATCTATGTGTGGCATGGTTGTGGTTCGGTGGCAGCGGAACGGGGCGCGGCCCTCCGATATGCACAGGGTATGGCTGACACGGGGACGTTGGTGAAGGAACTTATAGAAGGCGAAAACGATGGGGATGATGAGATGTTCTGGATGGTCATCGGTGATGCTGAATCCTATGCCAAGGCTGACTATTGGAGGTGGAGGAGCAGTGTTCAAGTACCGCCCGAACCTCGCTGTTGGCTTGTGGATGTCGCGAACCTGGAGGCTCCGGTAAGCGTCACGAGTGGCGTTCCGCTATGTGCTGAACGCACTGAACGCTAACGCCGCTTTCAGGTCCGCCCAATTCTGGCTGTGTGCGCAGAGACGGTGCAACAAGAATCCGTGTACGTCATAGACTGCTTCTGGGAGTTCTTTGTCCTCGTGGGCAAAGATGCCCGAGCGAAACGAACGAATATCACACTCGCCATTAACACGGCGATGGTGCGGGTCTCGTTATCTTGTTGTTCTGGAAAGCCCTGTAACCGGTTCGTTTGTACAGGAAATGGCACCGCTCGTCGCGGTCTCGAAGCCGTTCTCGCCGACGGTCCACGTGTTGGTGTTGCCGACACAGCTGCCGCTGGATATGCGGCTTGCGTTCCGTAACCTTGACGAGATGGCGCTGGTGAGTCTTGGTGACACAGTCTGCGACGTATCGAAAGTTCACTTTCCCATCAGAACGGCGGGTTCATCCCGGACCACATGAACATTCTATCCACGCCAGAGGCAATCGAGCATGTAAGTCGCGTATTCCCGACCCAATGAGAGCGTAGCATAACTAAATGAGACAATACAGTTGCGCAGGTCTTCATGGGATCGATCCGCGTTGAGGGATCATACGATGCTGCCGCTGGGACTTGATTCATCATATGTGCCGTTGCCCTGACGTCTCAGTTGGTGCTTGAGCTTAAGCTTAATTTTTTTGAGATGGGTTCAAACTTTGGGTGGAGAGACGCAGGTGCCTGTTATTCGTCCAAGTTGCCATTTCATTTGTTGTAGCGCTTTAATTGTAATTCACTGCTCTCTTGCCGCCCAACGAAAGTTGATTGATTACACTTGGAGATGACATCACTCTGCCGTAAATGCCCGGGATCGACTCTTACCTCCATCCATGTTTTTTTTTTTTTTTTTCGCTCAACGACTCTCCGCGTCCGGCGACCACACGGCCTTCAAGCTCTACTTCATCGAAAGGCCTTCCTGTCTATAGGTCAAATGTCGATCCCTACTGCCTGCTAGGCCCGGGGAGTGTCCTAGGTTGGAGTCGGGGTGTCCTTTGTGCTCCAAGAGAGATGGTGCATTCCAGATTGACTCAAGGGTGAACATGGGGTAGATCATCTCGGTCGCGCACTAATGGGAACAAGTGCTAGGTGCGTATTGCGCATCGCCGTTTGCGATGACAGTCGAGAAACTCCTGCATGGGAATTGGCAGTACCGCATATATGCCATTGCCGAATCTGGCCGCTGTGCCTAAGAATCACGACAGTGATTATCCAGTCCCCGATTGTGAAGACTGCATTGCTGGGTGGAAGCTTAATCGATAACGTCAGGGTCGTTGATCTTTTGGATTGGAGATGCCGGTGAGGATCTAAGTACTGTAATACCCCTCCAATCACGTTATTCTTCTGCTCAAGCGTCCGGTCCACTGACTGGGAAGTAAGGGTCGTTACTCGGCTAGATTATGACGGTTGGTTTGTGGAGCCTGCACGAGGAGCTCCACAAAATTTGGTCATTAGTAGTAGCCTGCCAGTGAAAGATACCTACGATTGGTACTCCGAGTATATCTCTTGTATAGAAGATTGAGCCGCGACGCTCGGATAGCTTTTGCAGAAGACGTGCATCGTGCATCTGAAGCATCATCGGCTCGTCTTTTTCCAAGATTGCACGCTTGTCCACCATCCGCCATGAAGGACACTTCCCGCCCGAATCCCGAGTCCCCCTCCCGCCATGCCCCCTACTACAGGAAACGCAAGGCCTCTGGCCACGTCACTCCAACTCGCGGAACGCGTCGGGTTCAGGACGTGTCCCAGTCCCGGAGCCAGAGACCAGTTTCCCCCCGCGTTCAAGAACGAGCACAAAAGTCACGCCGCGACGAGGCCCGACCCTCGTGCACAGACCCCTCCGCGGATGACGAGCGCGGCTCTCTCTCCAAGACAGGGGGGACCCGTGTTTCCCCTCATACTCGGATACACACAGGCACGGACGGGTCGGCGCGCGAACGGCCTGGTCCAGCGCATACAAACACTCTCGGCGTACAGGCAAATATACCGGGCCCTCCCCTGCGGCTCCCTCTCACATCTGTGCCGCCTACTACTATCACTACTTTCGCCGTCAGTGAGCGAAAGAAGACAGAGTCACCGCCTCCTGGCTCGGTGACCGCATTCTTGCGCAGTATTCAACTTCCAGATAAGCCTTCCAGCGTATCACCACTTCAAGCGGATTTTTCTTTTGCCCCCCCTTCTCTCCGCCCGCCGCCATCTGCAGACAACACTAACAATGGCGCATATACGAATGGAAATAGTTACCAAGTCAGCCTTGCATATAAAGGGCACTCTTTTACTTATGAGCTCTCCGCACTCCCCGACGATCCAAGGGGCATGATCGTGTTGCTCACTCTCACTAAAAGTGATCCGGGGCCATATCTCCTTGTCGCCGCACACTATCGGCGCACGGGCCGCTCCAGGGCCGCATGTGCTGTGATAAGATCCCTGCTCGATACCTTGGACAATCCGACCGATATCGAGAAAGAGAAAGAAGACGGTACGCCTTATGCATGTATGCGAATCCTCTTAGTTTGAGAATGCCTTCACAGCAGCCATTCCCACCTCGGGCACCTCCACTTGCCCCGAACCACCCGATTCCACGATACCCGTGTTGAAACGTGCGGTCATGCGACCAGCGATGTTGCTTCTGGCGGCGTGCGAGTTAGATATCAGCCGGGAGCATCCCGACGGTCCGGAGAGCGCAAGCCATGCATCTACTGCGCACGACCTATTTCGTGCCGTCTATGGGACCGTGAACGATGCTATCATTGCTGGAGCGGTACATCCGCCACTCAAGAATGCGCTCGGACTTGATTTTTCCGGTAATGGAAATTGCTCGTCTTTGTCGTCTGATTCGAACGGTCCCCTGCCGAGCATTACATTATCACCCGACCCAGAGTCTCTCGCGCGCATTAAGAATTTGGAAAAGGAGCTGGACGCGGCACGTGTGGCGCACAAGAAACTGCAGGAGAGGCTCTACGTGTCCAATAATCGATTATCGCGCGCCGAGGACAAGGTACACGGGTTGGAGTCTCATTCTCGGGAGGTGCGTATGTGGCTGGACACGTCGCGGGATGAGAATTGGGAGTTGCGTCAACAACTGGCCGATTCTGAACAGAGGGCGAGAGAATTGGCCCACTGTGCCCCGCCTTCTGAGACTCGTGTCTGGGGAAGGCTCAAGGATTTGTTATTTGATAATTTGGGCGGCGGCGTGCGCAGTGAGTGAGTGGCCTTGTCTGTTTCTTTCCTCTCCATTCGTGTCTTCTTCCTTGTCCCATTCTACCTGTACCCCTTATCGCATTCCCAGCATTTGCATGATCCCATGTACTAGTACCACAAGTTCTCGGCATGGACCGACACCGCGCATACCTTATAGAAGAAGATCATATGATACAAAGCAATTTCTTCATTATCCTCGCAGATGTAGCACATTGAAGTTGTAGTTTCTCAGTACCCAGACAGGGTGTCATTAACTGGAATAAATTTCCTGGAAACCTTGGGTGGATTCGCTCCAATTAACTTCGGTATAATGGTGGTACAACTCGGAGTCAGAGTTCTCGAAGCGAGCGTTACGCCTGTAAGATGTACATCATCTACCCGAACATACTCGAGGAGGTGAATAAGGTAAAGGGTCTGCAGTGACGGGGATTCCTACTCATGAAATGAACTGGTAACGAGATCAGATTCTTTCCTCAAGATCACAGGCAAGGCCAACTTACTGCGGTCAAGTAAGATTCTGCAACCGTACGCGCCCGAGCATTGAGACTAAGTTTCATCTCGCTTATTTCTCTATCCACCTCTTCCATAAACCTGGGGTTTGGGGGAGAGATTACTTTCAGGGTATTCGACAGATCGGGAAAGGACGCCTACTGGATGATGAAATCGACAACCTTGTGCTTGAGCATCGTTTCCGAATGAACGTTGGTGATCAAGAAGGAGATATCATAACCCTTGAGAGACCATCAGCTGCTTCGATCTTGTCACGTCGATCAAAACTTTACCGGGATGGGTTTCCTGCGCAGCACGACGAAGCTCTCCGCGCGCTGCATCATGAAGCGCGTGAATTTGTGACATAGGATGCGTTCGATTTCGTCTGCTTGTTTGATCTTGATACTCATCCGTATCGAGTTGACGGAGGGCTCGATCAGCACGCGCTCATTTTCGTTGCGTGATATCGTGAGGGGGTTGAGAAGGACTTCTTTTGATACGCTGGTGTGTATTCTTTGAGATATCGACGAGGAAATCGTAAGAGTATGTGACGTACCGAACTTCGACCTCTGGTTTATTGTGTCGCTCGACGACCTGGTGCGCGTACGTGAGATCATCGTGATATGTGTTTGCAGATACAAACATACCTGCGATGAAAAGTTTTCGAGGGTGAGTGCTGCGGTGAGCGATGACCTGACTGCTGCGAGATACGGTCTGAGTACGTTTGACTGTATGAACGCGTCAGTTGATCTCGCCGACAGACGTGCGGATACTGACCATCTCGACGACGACAAGTAAAGACCTGTACCTTGAGCGGAGTTTCAAATTCCCATTACAGCAGGTACTTGAGTTTGATTTTTTCTTCTAGTTTGACACTACACTCCGTCACTTTCAAAAAACGTCATGGTCGTCGCTGTTGCACCTTGGTACGTGTCGCATGCACGTCTGCCACAGATACTGACGATTCTGTAGGAGTATCGTGTTGACGCCTGGGCAGCCCGAGGTCATCATCCCTCAGGGCGACCTTCAAATAAAAAACGCGGCACTCCCCGACGAGCTGCAAGACGGCACTGCTAGGACGTCCGTCAAGCTCACCTACCAGAGCCTCTCCTCGCTTGATGATGACGAGGATGTGGATGACGAGGAGGATGACGAGGAGCCACCAGCAGGTCCCGCTGTGACCACTGTTCTCTGCTCGCTCACCCCCGGCAAAGTACGCGTCCTCTCTTTATTTTATACGAGTGAGGACGCGTCTGACGTGTACCCTAGATTGAGCAGTCGAGTTGTGAGATCATTCTCGAGCAGGATATGGAGTATATCCTCGAGTCTGTGGGCAAAAAGTGAGTGCATAACGCGTCGCGTGCAGACGCATGACTGATCGCGTTCTCCATTTTTGTCAGCACGATCCACTTGTATGGCAACTACATTGGTACGATATGATGTGGTTTGATTTTGTGTTATCCTAACGCGTGCCATTCCACCAGATCAAGCTCCTGTTGATCAACCGCCCTTCGGATCGGACGTGGATTCGGACAATGAAGAAGACGAAGGCGCCTACAACCTAGGCGAAGTTAGCTCGGACGTCGAAATCGAGGTCGGCGCTGATGAAGCTGTCCTCGGCGAGGAAGACGATGATGCCGAGTGAGCCCAGTCATATTCATGTATATTGAATGGTCTGATTGTTTCGCTTTTCAGCCGTTTTGAAGAGATACATGAAAAAGAGGAGGCACCCAAAAGCCTCAAGCGTCCTCATGACGACTCTATGGAGGTTGATGAACACGAGCCGAAGTTGTCGAAATCACAGAAGAAGAAATTGACTAAGAAACTCAAGGCTGAGGATGGCCAAGCTGTCCCCGCTCCTGAGCCAGAAAAGAAAGCGGAGGAGAAGAAGCAGAAGAAGGACAAGAAGGACAAGAAGGACAAGGCGGAGCAGAAGAAAGAGAAGTCCGAGCAGAAGGACGGCGAAAAGAAGGAAAAGGGAAACAAGCCGGCCGAGCGCACCCTCGAAGGGGGTGTCAAGGTTCGGGATGCAAAGATCGGCACGGGTAAGATGGCGAAAAAGGGCGACAAGCTTGCGCTCCGTTATATCGGCAAGCTTTCCGATGGCAAAATTTTTGACCAGAATACCAAGGGAAAGCCCGTATGTCGCAATGATTCGTCGTGATTTTTATGAATTACTCATAACTCTATCTGTAGTTCTTCTTCACGCTCGGACAGGGTGATGTTATCAAAGGTAGGATAAATTACTTTGCAAGGGTGTGGTGTGTTTACTGTGGTGATCAGGTTGGGACATTGGAGTCGCCGGGATGCAAGTCGGATGTGAACGCGAACTTACGGTTCCACCATCAATGGGCTACGGCAACAAGAAACAAGAAGGCATTCCCCCCAACTCTACGTTGAAGTTCGGTGCGTTGCAGCTGATTGTCGGTCAGACTAAATATTGATGGACAATCTCCCATCAGAGGTGAAGCTCTTGGAAATCAAGTAAAACGCATGGGGTCAAACCTCGTCCTCGGTCCCTGGTAAGAAGGTGTAGGAGGTTTGGAGTCACATGTGCGGTAGTCGTAGCAGTTGCATCTGTGTGGGCATCCATATTGCGTTCATATATCAAATTTGACATTGCGCTGTTTCGTAATGTGTGCTCAGGACCCTGATCATCTGGAGTGCGCTTGCCGTGCGGTCGCACTGCATCCTGGATGACCCTGAAACTACAACCATTCTGCGTGCACCAGTCCGATGGGCCACGACGACTGAACACCATTTGAGGACAGTGATGGAAGCCGGAAAAATAAATGAACCTTTACTGTGTAAGGGAGACCCGTAGCGACCGGACTGTACTGTCACGGTGCCAGTGGCAAGGGGTTGCAAGCCATGACACGGGTGAGGTGGCGGTCAGATAAATCTGACAGGTATCATCACGTCGAGCGCAACGTGTGTTTCCTCTTTCTTCTCTCTCTCTTCCATCTTCATAACAGCAGCAAGGGGAACGTGTTTTGCGGCGTAACGGACAACGATAGCGGATCGGACATGTCAATGGGGTGGAGCGTCGGAGAAAGGGAAAGTGGAATTCATTCAACACGCTCGAAACGTTGTCCATAATGTTACACAGTTGGTATCGGACACAGGTTGGACAGGTTTAATGTCCCCCCGCGCACGTAAAAGTGCGAGCCGAGCTTCGGTGTCTTATGACCCCATACTGCATTGAGACGATAACATTAAAATAAAATAAAAATCATATCAGAAAAGAGGGAGATGAAGCATCGCGTCGAAGTCCGCCAGTTTCGTTCCACCACGATTATTTCCTCCGAGCACGTGTCAGGGAAATTGACGCCGTCTACGGCCTCCCGCCTGCGGTGAGTGGAAGGTAGGTGCACGACAATACGGGTGCGGCGTGCGGCCCGACTGTGGTTGACATTGGTGCCGCGATGCGAATTTGAACGCTGTTGGATTGATGCATTTGTTGTTCATTTTTGATCATGTGAATCGGGATCATCGACCATTTTTGATCGTTGCGGGTCGGACCAAAGGCCAAAACGTCACCTGCGCACGGTAAATCTCCCGAAAAACGCGTTGGCTGTGTTTGCCCGTTTGAGCTCGCGTAGCCAATTGGGGGAGGAGGGCAGGTCGGTGGGTGATCGAGTGTGCTAGTGTGTTGTCCATGAAGGGTAGACGTGACGGTGATACGAATAAGCGTGGGCTGAACACGGGGTTCAATATCCAATTCTGTCGGAAATACGACCGGTTGACCATGTAGATTTCCCCTGTCGTAGACCAGGACATTGAGGCCCAAACTCGGAAGGTATAATGGTAAGAAGAAAAGAAAAAACCTGTTGCGTTGTGTTGAAAAATGGACCTAGCAGAACGAGCACGCGGCCGTCCCCGACGATAACCGGGGTTAGACCCATGATAGTGGCGAAACGGGACATCAAGCTGGTGGTAGCGATATCGGAAAGTAGACGACAGTATTAAGCGAGGTGGCAGCTCGCAAGTAGAAGTCGAACAGGCAGCAATGAGTTGGAATCATATGGCGCTGGTCATGGTGGAAATTGGCTCGTCAATGTGGCAAAACAGGAAGCTTTTCAACTTGGAGAACAGAGGTCATCCGCAGTAGTGCGAGAAGCGTGGTTTAACGAATGAACGCAAACCAAGGAACATCGGGTGAGTTTCTGGGGCCGAACAGGCTTTCCCCCCTGGTCGTGGTCGATAGGACGCCGGACACATGTCAAAAAAAAGGCTCACAAACATTACAACGCAATGCTCGTACCACACGGTTGTCGCATAGCTCAGGCGCCTTACAGCTCCGCTCATAGTGGAAAAAATACTGGCTAAAAGCAAATCACTTCGATCAATCCATTGTTTGTCTATACATCATGGCAGAAAGAGGGTGGCTTAAATGCGTGGTTACCAGAGCTCGGCAAAACCACGTACCTCTTTAAGTCAGAGTACTATCATATAGATCATCATTGATGAAGGAAGTGATCCACGAGGTCGTTTACCACTGCAATATTGAGATATTTTGAGGATCAGATGACCGAACATGAGCGGATGAAGACGGAGACTCGCCTAAGTAATCGAGGGAGACTGGCGTCGAAACAACAGAAAAGTCTCTGATCGGAACAGAGTCATACCTTGTCCACTTTTCGGAAGTGACTGTCTCATCTCATCAAAAAAAGGATAAGAATCGGCCTCCAAATGGGAACAGATGAGTGCGATAAGGAAGAGAATTTTCTCTTATGTGGTGGAGAGGGTGGCGCCTTTCGGAGAAAAGAGTGAATGCAACCACCGACATATGAAAGTCCGAAATCATCTGCAAACTCAGCTAGAGGGGAAATTGCCCTTCTGCGACGCGCCGAAGGGTAAAGGGAATGTGATCCGAGGCAACAAATGAGCTCCATCTTTCAGAACAATGGGTGCCTGTTGCTGCTCGCGCAACAATAATTTTTCCATGACCCACCTTTCTGGGTTGGCGGTCTAGGGCTATGTCACTGATCTGAAAAAAAGGGTAAATTTCCGGGAATCAATAGACAGTCTGGGTGGTACCCTCGATATGGCCAAAACATGAAATAACGCATTTGCCGAAAATCTCACCAGCATAATAGGTCCACCATCGCGATCGCGATTGGAAAGCGATAAACAATTGCTAACAGGTTCCAAGACATCCTCATGGCGCAAATGACCTCAGCGTGAGGCCCAGAGACCAGGCGAACGGACACGAGTACACCGGCCGCACGACTATAAAATTCCACCGGATGGTCAGCATTACCCACTAAACCTCTCCCGACCATCCACTCCTCTGACTTCACCAATACGCTTCCGCAGACGGTCTAGTCGTCGTCGTCACTCTATGCGACCAGTCTTCGCGGTTATGGACCCCTACCTAGCGTGTACCTTCGTCGTTACCGACGCTGCTGGGTTGCGGGGACTCATGATGGCCACCGCACACGTATGAGCTGGCATATGCCACGAAGGACGTTGCGTTCGCTGGGATGTATGCATTTGCTGCTGCATGGTCGGGGGCACTTCCTTCCCATTTGTACTGCAGATTGAGGCCACTATTTCCTGGCTGATGTCCCAGTACATACCATGGGAATGGAAGAAGCCTCGGACCATGCTACGTGAGTGTCAGCATCGCCAGAACCAGCGTCCTTGGATGAACGTACGCTGCACGTACGTATACTTTTCCTTCATGGGAAGACGCTCACCTGAACATTCCTGTCCCAAGTGGAACGGGACGCAAGTCCAAAGGACTATTCGAAGGGCATCGCCTAGTATCCACTAACGAAATCCGCTAATTTCCTTAGGTCACATCAGCATGCACAGACCTGTCGCTGAAGAACGAGAAACAGTTCTACCATGACACTATCCACTGTTCACTTATGCATGTCGCAGCGGAGGTAATCCACAACGAAGTACTGTTGCGATGAAAACGGTAAATTTGCGCTTCCCAGCAATTCAATTATTTGATCCTTAATTAGGTTCGTCCGTTCGGCAAAACCTAATGTTGTCACAAGAAAGTTTCGATATATCTCTTGTTCGTCTTGGACTCTTGGCCTTGTCCGTCGTGGCTGAACCATCATTGGATCAGAAGGCGATGTCGATCAAGTGGATCCGAGTGGTGATGGGGTGCGTGGATTGGTTGGACGGGCCGGCTCCAAACTATCCAGGTCGGAGATGGGAAATGGTCATTTTCAGTTGCTGACTAGAACTCGTTCCATCTCTCTTTTCCGACCATCTCAGACAACAGAACCTGAACATTGTAGTCTGAGTCACTCTGAATACAATGAGTGCGGACGACGCCGGACGACTTTCTATTCGAGTTTTATTCTGGCATTTTATTTAGGCTCGAGGCGCCCTTCGTATTGCTGAGTCTCGAGCGATCATCAAATGCGATCATTCACATCGCTCTCATGTCTTTGGGGCTATCTCTGCATGTTTATCTGGATAGTTTATGTATCTATTCTCGCTATCGAATTTCATCGTCCTCGCGAAAGGCTGCAACACATTTTACTGAATCGGAGGTTCCCGTCACTCGACCAGTCTAGTTCATTCGCTTTTCCGCAGCCATCAGTCTTCAAGCTTTTGCACCTTTCGCGGAAAATGGAAGTCCGTATCCGACTTGAACTTGGGTCCAGAACGCCTGTGAAGTGTGCTCAAAGATATCCAAATGTGAAAAGTTAGCAACCACTGCCAGTCTCAATCCTTGCTGGGATCAGACTCGAGGAAACGCTCAGGCTCAACCCTTGCCAGTGCCAGTCGTGGGGCTGCGTTCCGGACTCTTTGGACCTCATTCAACTCCAAGTCAGTGGTAGAAGGTTCACCCCCTTAATCACCAGAGCGGTAATGCGTCCTGCTGATACCTGTAGGCTTTCGCAAACCATTTCTCTCCCATACATCTTGCTTCTTTGACCCGTCCCGGCCATCCTAAAGTCGTCTCTCGATTTGGAAGAGCCCGCCTAGTCAACTCCGCGAGCGCCGTCCGCTTAATGGGACGAAGGTCACAAGTTCACCTTCGCGGAAGCGGAGTCAAACTGGTCTTGTGGGGTTCGTTTCACTGGTATGCTAGACAACGGCGTTGGACCGGCCTACATAGAATTTTGACGGTTTTGCCAGCAACATACCATTCTCTGGATAACACATAGTAGTTGTGCCTCAGAACCAAATTCAGGACGTGCAGTTGGTACTGCTATGGTCACCCGACGATAAGTGCATCGCTGATCCGCTCAAAGAATCCGAGTTCTGGACCCAGGAGTGGGACGAGAAGCTGTTCTAGTGGTTACTGTAAAAATTCGACACGTATTTACATGTTCATGGAAGGTACAGCTGAGTTACGATCCACAGAAAACGAGGCGCCAAGATACAAATAGCAAGCCAAATGTCATGCTTGACGGACGGAACACAGAAGGGCGTAATACCCACGGACCCACTGTAGCCACGAACCTTCAACCACATCTGTAGTCATGTGAACCTGGAGCGTGACCCACGGGAAGGAACAATGAATGATGATCTGCGCAACCTCTTCCAGTAAGATATAGCACGAGACCGCCGAAGCCAGGGCACTGTTGAACGGGGCGTCTCAGAGAGAGATATAAAAGACAACCTCTTATGGGGCGTAGCATTTGGCAGTCGGCGATGCATCTGAATAGCCATCTCCCGTCGACTATTCAAATGAATGACGAGAAAAAAACTTAACGGTACATTCAACCTGTGTATGAACATGTTTAAAAGCAGCGCGACGAAGGATTGCCTGCCGACAGACTGTCCACGAGGCGTACGGAGGAGGGATCGTCGACACCGCAAAACCTACATGTCACTCACTCGAAAGTGCGTTCTCTAACGAATCCACAGCGTCGGTGCAACTCTTGAGCGGAAGGATCATATTTGACCAGCAGAACATTCATATTTGGGCCGTCAGTCTGCATTCAGAACAACTGTCTTCCGATCTTGATGGTATAGGCCTGGTTAGGAGAGACTGAGCCGGGTTCTATTTGATATTTGAAACTGAGGACGCCACTGGCCGTGGTAGCGCAGACCTTCTGGAGTCTGGATGTAGGCAAGAGTGATGCTTCGCACCAATGGAATATAGACCCGTTCTCAGGAGCGTGCAGCACGGCATAGTCAAAACGCCCAGGGGTTTGGTAAGATCCAGCCCAGGCAGCTTTCGTGCGGCCTTGTCAGAGAGGAGGCTGTCAGTGAATCGGAGAATCTGTCGCTGGGTTTCACACCACCGTTCTCGTTCCTGTGAAAACAAAAACAAATACCAGCCTCCAATTTAGGGCCAGGAAACAGCAAGGTGCTTGAAACTCGTTGAGGGGTCCACGATCTTCCGCAAATGGGCTGCGCGAGTGGTGAGCAAGGCAGGGAAGTTCGACATCCCCGTGACCCCAGCAAGGTGAAGAGCAACAACGCCAGTGGCCACACTCCTGAAGAGAACTCCATAAACTGCCTCTATGAAACCATAAGGCGCGATCCATCCTCGTCATGACCTATTTTGTCGAGTGCACGTCAGGGCAGTGCTTTCCACGCCCTGGCCATGCCACAAGGACCTCCGCACCGGGAATTCCTCCACTAAAATGGAATCCCAATAGGTCCAATTTTTTTCCTGGCCGGTACAGTTCTCGTACCTGGACGCGTTGCGGCGAGACTCGCAGGATGTTTCCTTCATCACCTTCGTGGAATGGAAGTCGACTCCTGGGGCTAGAGCGTCCCATCCCACGGGACCCAAGGGACGTGATGAATCTGCGATGAGGACTTGATATAGTTGCGCCGATAGATCAGCAGAGATCCAAGGGTGCTGGGGGGTCGGCACAGGCATCTGCATTTAAACCGTCAGAGGGGGCTCTTACCTTGTAACGGGCTGGCCATTCAGGGCGAAAACTGCTACACGATGGTCGGACCTTTTCCTTCTCATTTGTACTGTTTGGTGATGCCTTTGTTTTCAGAGGGATGACCTACAGTACATACCATGAGAATGGAAGAGGGTTTGGACCACAGTGTAGCTGTGCTCCCCTGCTCACATCTGAAGGCCTGATATCCAAGTCATATCGTTGCTCCACATCCTGATTGGTAGGGTAAGTTACGCATATTTTAGATGTAGAAGGGAAGAACCTGAATACCCGGTGAAATACAGCATGTGCATCTTCTGCAAGCTGTTACAAGCATGCGCGTCAGGTAGAGATCATGATCGAAGCGGGGTACGGCGTCACGGAGTACCTCGCTTCGAGCAATCCCACGAGCTGGTAACCCACCGACCGACCTATTCTTCTGTTTGGTGTCCCCCAAGCATTTAGAACTCCCGAATTCCACTGAAGTTTTGCAGCCGATCGACCGAATTGGACCAATCCATCGCGGTATTCAGCTATTACGTGGTTCTGAACCACGGAGCGTTGCTGCGCGTCGCGATTGGGCCAATCAGTGTATTCTGTATGCGTAGGGAGAGTCAGAAGATGTTGCTTTGATCTGACGCGACGAGAAGTACGCTTTCAACCAAGATCCAGGAGGTTCCTGGACCACTCAAAGCCAACCCTGACCTGTCGGTCTGTCCATCGCCGTTTGGAGGCAATTAGGCTAGCTAACCTTCTTCATTGTCATTCATACCGAACTGCTTTATCAAGTAGAATAAGCTTGCGTCATTCAAGGACCTTGGTGCATAAAGAAATGCTAACATGCGAACAAGATCTCGGAAACTAATGATGACGACCCTTGAAGACTATCGACTTGTTCGAAGAAATGACGACGCCAGTCCCAGGAGAAATTCCAGGATCTGGGATATAATTTTGGTGAGGAGGAAAAGGAATGTGGGAGCGGCGCATCATGTAAGTCAAAGAGATTTTTTACCCGGAAACTCGGCCAAGAATCCCTTGCGCCATTCAGGTGGACCTCACGTGGGTTACTTCTTCCATATCCCCTT
Organism: Harrya chromipes; assembly: GCA_038091155.1. NCBI lineage: Eukaryota > Fungi > Basidiomycota > Agaricomycetes > Boletales > Boletaceae > Harrya > Harrya chromipes. The sequence goes on along the minus strand of JBBPNX010000312.1, from coordinate 675 downwards.
CCATCCCCGTTGACCAAGCTTTCAAGCTCAAGTTCTGACATGTCGTTCCATGCGAGTCTAACGTGTACACAGGTCAACAACATCTCTGGCTTGGAGCGAGCGCGACACGTTGAAAAAAATGAATATAGAAAAGAAAAACAATATGCCACCCGGCCATGCGCTGGCGGTCCAGATTCTCTTCATTCATACCTCAGATGCAGCGAATCTCTCCGGGACCGAGGCAAGCTTCAACGGGGAGCAACTTGATCCCAAACTCCGCGAGGCGAAACGTCGCGGAGTAGTGGAGCATTGCACGCTGTGCAGTGGCATTCGACTGCCAGGAGCGGTTTGCAGTTTTTTTTTCCCCGGCTAGTCTCGCCTGCTCACCAAATTTCCCCTTTCCACGTCGCAGGCTCAGCTTGTCAAAATTATCATGGAGGGAATGACTTTGAGCGCACTCGAAGGCAAAACGTTCTGATATACCAGATCCACGCTAATCCAGCCCTCCGACATCTAGCCAAACCACCGTCCCTAAGGCGTAACAGTTTGGGATGGTGGTATGCCTTACATAAAGCATTTATAGAGCATTCGACGCTGAAATGGGCCTACCAAGGTGACAGACGGTTTCCTTTGTGTTCATAAGGGCAACGGGTTATTTGGAGGGAGTCGCGCCATGGAGTAGCTGGCAAGTTAGAT
>JBBPNX010000311.1:0-23664 GCA_038091155.1 Harrya chromipes | reverse complement strand
ACTCTTTTGACGATGGAGATGAAGTGGAATCGGCACTCCTGTTTGACCAAGGGATTATTGACTACTCACGACTAATGGGGGACGAGAATTTGGTTCAAGACGATCGACTCGTGATGCGGTGGACTGGCAAACAGTATATCACCCGCGCAGAGCGGTCGCCATTAATGGATTCTTTGCAACACTGGGCATCTACGGCGAGGGAGGACGGTCTTGCTTCATTACCCACACCGCCTTCATCGTCATCGCCTCCCCTTTCACGCAAAGAACAAGGTCCTGTTACTGTTTCGATTTCAGAGAATGAGGGACCTACACGGGCGGATTCGGCACCGCCTGTGATGCCCACACTCAAGTCCACATCGTCCAGTTGGGTACGGTGGTGGAGTCGAAGCCGTGAGATTTCGGAGTCGGAACGACCACTCTTGAGAGAGGCTGCTACCATGCCGCTTGATCAGGTCGATATCTGTGCTTACAGTTGAACCTGGACGTGCTCATCTCGTTTACAGGAGCTCAGTAAACCACTGCATATACCCTCCTACTTACCCCCTCCCTCGGCGTCGGCACCAGCGACCACCGCTATCTCATCACCCACCACGCAACCTGCCTCCGACACTATGCCGGTGCGGAAGGAGAAAAGATTTGCAAAGACACTGCGGTTATCGTCGGATCAACTCGTCAGTTTGCATGTTACATAATTTTCGCAGTTATCATACCTTTACTTTTCAGAAATCGCTGCACCTGAAATCTGGCGCGAACACGATTACATTTTCGCTCTCCACGACAGGTGCCCCGGGTTGCGCAGCACGCATATTTGTTTGGGATTCGACGGACCAGGTCGTCGTCTCGGATATTGACGGCACAATTACCAAGTACGTCGTTCCTTCTGGATCATTCAGAGTCAAAGAGCTTATTGTACACGTAGATCCGATGGCCTTGGACATATACTCACTATGATTGGGCGGGACTGGACACATCTTGGGGTGGCGAAGCTTTACACCGACATCACTCGAAATGGGTACAAGATCATGTATCTCACGTCTCGCGCCATCGGCCAGGCGGACTCGACCAGAGACTACCTAAAAGGAGTGAAGCAAAATGACTACCAGCTCCCAGAAGGTCCTGTTATCATGAGTCCGGATAGACTGATGGCATCTCTTCATCGGTGGGTTTATTTATTACCTCACCCTAGTCGCCGTGCTACACGACGTTATCGTGACGATGAACACTCACTGACGTGGGATCGAACGCACAAACAGTGAAGTCATTATGCGCAAACCCGAAGTGTTCAAGATGGCTTGCCTTCGAGATATTCAAAGATTATTTGGTGAAGGACCACGGACCCCATTTTACGCTGGCTTTGGAAACCGAATCACTGATGCGCTATCGTACCGAAGTGTCAACATACCGAGTGCACGAATATTCACTATTGACCCGAGTGGTGAGGTCAAAATGGAGCTCCTGGAATTGGCAGGGTACAAGTCTTCGTGAGTGGTCTCGTTTGACTGTGCCAAATGGATATTCCATTCTCACATTGCGGCTATTTTATTTAGGTATATCCACATGACCGACCTGGTCGATCAGATGTTCCCCCCCATCCATCGTAAATGGGCACCTGATTATACCGATTTCAACTACTGGCGTCCACCAGTGCAGGAATTCCCCTTGCCGGATTTGACGCCACCTTCACCAGCGCTGAGCGCACGCTCAGACATGTCCTCCCAGAGCACTCTTGCACGTCTACGCAATTTCAGCCTCGTCGGTAGCAGACAGCCTATCTCTCCGAAGCCGACCTTGCCACCCTCGGAATTAGTTAGTGGACTGGATGGTAGCCTACTCCGGAGTAGTCATTTACGGCAGATGTCCTCGTTTGAACGTTTGGGCACTCGGTTGGTTGCGCTCACGCAGTCGTCGTATAGCGTCGAGGATGGAAACGGGAGTGGCAGTGGCAGTGGCAGCTTTCCTTCGCGATCGTCGATCTCGGCCTCCTCGACGTATCTGGATTCCGAGGACGAGGGCGACGTCGGGGAGGACGGGGATCTGAAGAAGCGGATACGGCCACGGAGTACGAGTATGTCGAGCATGCCTGGGTCGTTGGATGACATGCCTTTCGAGCTGGACGATTACGAGGAGCAGGGCGGCGAAGAGGGTCCCGTGTATGGTGGCGAAAACGAGGAAGAGGCCGCGGAGGAAGCGTTTGACCAGGACTTTTTGGCGACGGGTGAGATGCAGAACGTGCCGTTTTTGTGAGGTTGGGATCTCAACGCGTTGGTCAACCCAACGAAGGACGCCCACTAGTTGGGGAGGAAGGGTGTGTACTGATGTGGGCTGGCGCATAGAACAGACGTTCATAGAGCACCGCACAGACTCGGACACGTCGCACGTGAGACTACAGCAATCAAGTGTACAATATAGTTCATTCGACCTTGACAGACCTCGACTGGTACCTGGTGCAGAATGTGACGCCCCAGTGTTATGCTCGAGTGTGTTAGCTGCGCGACTAAGGCCTGCAGTGAGGCCCAAGGTAGTGACGGTGCATGGGTATGTTGCCCTCCAGAGTCTAGACTTCAGGGCCTCAGGCTGTCCAGGAGCGATGACGTAATCCTATAACTTGAACTCAAACATCGTTCCTGTACATACATGCAGTATTTACCTTGCTGCACATCATCAGGGCGGTGTATCGAGTCCCTTGGCTCATAGATGTTGTCCATTTGATAGGCATTTCAGGGCAGAAACGCGCCAATGGTAGCTTTGAAGCACTCCGGCTCGAACCTTGGATTGATCACTGTTGGCAGGACCGGCCAAGGCTGCCAGTTGGCTGTCCAATTAATTAAAAGCACATGTGGTGGTATATTACAACAACTCACACACGGCATGACGACAATGGAGTCGGTTCCCACCAGGCGGTGGTACCTCCCACGTGGATATCTGGTTCGCAGACGCCAGTACCATCGTTCGTGGCTGGGAATCCTGCCACACGATGTTGGATCTCTCCAGACCCTCCAGGCTCCGCCTGCCAAAAGGAAGCCGACACTGGCAGGCTTCCAAATAGACTTGGAAGGTCACTGCCGATGACTCGGAGTCCCACAAGAGACGACGTATTCGGCTATGGATGCGCTAGATTGCTGTGCGGAACGCCGAAAAGCAGTAAAAAAAACTTGTGTTGGGTTCTGATTGAATCGGGGACTGTACTAGTACCCTTCAATGAGGGGTGGGAGCACTCCAATGTTCCATGTATAGTTGTGACTTATCTGTGCTCGTGGAGATTCCTGGAGTGCACTGAATGGAGGGTCACTACTCCGTTACCTGACAGCCATGGGTCTGATCCGAGGATAATGACAACCAGGTTAGTAATTTCCTGTATTTTTTCTCCGCCGTTGTTTCAGACAAATCTCACCGTCGCTTATTACGCAACAAGGTCGAACCATTGGCAGGATGATCGATCGAGTTCACCGCTGTGGCCCACAGTGTGGGTTACACGTACCACTCCGCCCACCTCCGATAGGCACCGAGCATTGCTTTGATTCAGACTCACACTATAAGAGGCCGCCCTGAGGTCGTGGATGCTCTTCACTATTCTTTTCTCAAAGCTACTTCGGGTCCTTGATCACTACACATCACATCTTCTTTTACATTTCTCAGACGACTGACAGCTCACCGACATGTCCATCCCTCTGGAAAGCCATATTCCACTCAACGGCGATGCCGCCACCGTACCGACTCTCCCACTCGACGCGTCGTCCGGGTTTTCGTTGGACAATGCTGGTGTCCTCGGTTTGATTGGAGGAAACGATGCCGTGTCAGCCATGGCGACAGTGCACGTCTACGGTAACAGACGTTGGTTGGGCTGGTACAACACTCCCGGGTCTTTCCAGATAGCGAAGCGATTCCGCGCGTTCGCGCCGGACGCGTCCTTGTGCGGTATTTTCAACTCTGGCTTCTCCACAATGTCGCGTTCTGCTGGCATCCAGACGGACCCCACCACCTTATTTAAACTGGACAGTTTCAAGGGACCTAGGTTCCGTGCCGCACACTCGGGAACTGTCATCCAGGAGACAGGGTACTTGGCGGCGTTGATGATGAAGGCGTGCGCAGCTTGGGGTTCGGAGGGAAAGGCGGTACCGGGGAGGAGGACGCAGCCAGTTGGGATTACCATTGTCGATCTTGGGGAGGCGCCTGCTTCTGAGGTGAGGCCCGCACGCGCGAGTGCTTCCACTTTGCTCTTTGCCAGTCTCCCCATCGCTGCTAGCGTCGGCGCCTGTGCGATTTGCGCGGTGTACGAGGACTGGTATGCGACATGGTTGATTCTCGTGGGTATCATCGCGAGTGGCCTGTCTTGCCTCGTTCTCGGCTCTGCGGACTTGGTGTGTACACATCCGGAGCCAGCTAAAGGATCGCCCGCTGGCGATGGCATCCTGACATTGGGCAAGGACATTGTCCTGTTGAAAGGAACGGAAGGTGCCGTCAATTCCATCACCCGTGGAAATATTTCCCTCCGTTTCTCGGGCGAGGGACACTACGGTCTCGTTCGATGGTGTTCCTTCCTCTTCACCATCCAAGCTATCACCCAGCTTCTCCTCATCCCGCAAGCGTCGCTATTCGGTCAGGCCATGTTCCTCGTTTCGTTCGGTGTATCCGCGATGTACAACGCGCAGATTTCCTCGATGGACAAGGTGAAGATCCACCAAAAGCTCTTGTTTGAGGGGGTATTCCAGAACCCGATGTTGACCAAGTATACGCTGGGAACCCGCACGACGGCTGTTGTGTTCATGCTACTCGTGTTGAGGCTGCAAGACCCAGCCGGACTCCTCGACGAACTGTTGCCCAACGATACTCAAGTCTGGAGGCAGTGGAAGGCGACGGTCTTGGCGCAGTTGCGTGACCGCAAGGATGAGTACTTGCAATTCAGTGCCGAAGGCGGGGATTTGGATGGATTTACACAACAAGAAAGGGACTTGTTGAACACGCTCCTCGAAGACGCGCGGGCTGCGTACAATGGCTATTGTGATTATCTCCGAGTCGATTCGCTGTGATATCGTCTGTCGTTTCTATTCCGAGTCGCTTAAAAACGACGCTAATCCACATACCCCTGGTTCTCTACTTAATATATGCTGCATACTGTATGATTTGCAAACGATACCCACTCGTGTAACGTAGCCTATCTTTGTGTGGACTTTTTTGGTACTGGCGTGGTTTTAAATGAGAATTTGCACGATTTGTCTTGATATGCTTCATAACCTTGTGTGCGAGGGAACGCGATGTCAGAATACGTGGCTCGGATCGCTTGAAAGTGTCGTCCTTTGGCTTTTGCCATGAGTTCGGATATGCACTGGCAAAGACTCGGACTTGATAGGTGGTTGCAATGGTGTTCCGAGTCACCGACACTCGTCGCTGTCAGTCCCCTAAAACCGACCCAGTTCGAATTTCGAAATCAGAAGACGCATACCAACTCATACCTGTGACAAATACTCATTGACACCACGAGTTGGCAATATTATGCCAGATGTGAACACCACGTTTAGCATTTTGGTATATTCCGACACGGATCCATGCCAGTGCATTGAACGCCGACTCCAAGTCATATTCGGATCGATCGCTTAGTACGTCACTTGTGTGAGTGAGTCGTACGAATGCCGCCAACTCAGCAAGCGCAAGGAACAACTTCGTTGCCGCCATCGTCATCCAACCTGTTGGTTGACCCCACCGGGTCCAAGCAAGAGGCTTGTGCCGCGGCAAGCCAGGTACGAATGACTTTTGGTCTACTATTTGCATAACTTGTCCATCACCGGTTTCACACGTTCCGCTCTCGGGGCCCAGACACTCACTGTCCGGAGATGACCATCGAAGTTCCCCACCAGACGCGGTGCCAAGCCTCTGTTAATGCGCCTCCGTCGAGTTAAAGAGTCAACGTGGTTTTTCATCTGGCTTATTTGCCTCAAATACGGACGACCGTCTCGTGCTTTGGCGAGCTGGATGCAGAATGGTACGCCACTGATGGATCAATTGACAACGGTGGATATTTGCCTTGAGGTAGAATGGTCTTGCCGTGTCCGAGTCCCCACCTACCACCTTCGTCACCCTTACCACGCCTGCTTTGCAGACGGAACAAGACCTCGTTTTTTCTTGGGCTGAGCACGAGGATTGGAAATGGACAGCCGCCAAGGTCCTACTCTCAAGTCTCGCTGTCACCAGGGTACATTGAATCACTGGGGGGTAATCCGTAGCACGATGAGCCCTTCAGAGTCCGGGCATCATATATTACAAGACGCGTACACCACCAATGCTAGTTTTGAATTTTGTGTATACACGCTACTAGCAGTTCGCAGTAAGTCTTTATTCTTCTCGAGGACTTGGACCGGGCTCAAACAAGGAATTAGATTTTTTTGCATCAAGATACTATGTACCTTGTTTGGTACCTAGCGCGCAATGAGACACATCCAGGCTGATCGGAATTTCAGACGCCCCCTCAAGGCCTCGTGTTGCAGCACATGCCACAGCATTTTGCTGTAGTTAAATTACCGCCAAAGGTCACTACCACGCGAGTTGCAGGCTTGTCCTACGCTTGAACACCTGGATCCTGGACGCCAGCTTGTATGACTCCGTATCCTGACACACATGTCTCGCATAGCCCCACGGCCAGGGTAGGGTCGTCAGCTCGGTCAACACGTACGTCAATTCACCTCTTAAAGGTCCGAATCATCTCACCAGACCACAATCTCTTCGACTTCTTCTCTTTCGCTACTTCACTTAACCTTTTCCCGACGTGCTAATATGAATGATATTCAGGCTCATTCCGTCATCACGGCTCCATTCTCACTCAACAGGTCGCCGCGTTCTTCACTCGATATGTCCGGTGTATTAGGTTTGCTGGGGGGAGATGATGCCTTGTCCTCTATGGCTGCTGTCCACGTCTATGAGAACAGGCGTTGGTTGGGCTGGCACAATAATCCTGGCTCGTTCCAGGTAGCCGAGCTACTTCGCTCGTTCGCAAATACGAACTCTGGCAACATTTCCTCCAAGTCCCTTTCCCAAGGCGTCCACGTGGACCTCACCACCTTATTTAAGCTGGACAGTTTCAAGGGACCTAGGTTCCGTGCCGCACACTCGGGGACCGTCATCGAGGAGACGGGCTACCTGGCATCGCTGTTGATGAAAGTGTGTGCAGCTTGGGATTCGGAAGGGAAGGTGGTTGCGGGGAGGAGGACGCAACCTGTTAGGGTTACCGTCGTTGATCTCGGACAAGCACCTCCCTCCGAGATGCGGCCCGCACGCGCGAATGCTTCCACTCTCCTCTTTGCGAGCATCCCCATTGCCGTGAGCGTCGGCACGTTTGCCATTTGCGCGGTGTATGGGGATTGGTATGCATCATTGTTGATTCTCGTCGGCATCCTCGCCAGTGGTTTCTCCAGTTTTGTCCTCGGCTCAGCAGACCTTGTATTCATGCATCCCGAACCTGCCAAAGGTTCCCCTGCTGGTGACGGAATTCTTGCGTCAGACAAGGACATCGTCTTGTTGAAAGGGACAGAAGGCGCAGTCAACTCTATTACCCGTGGCAGCTTCTCCCTCCGTTTCTTGAGCGCAAGTCACTTCAATCTCGTGCGATGGTGCTCCCTCCTCTTCATCATCCAATGTATCAGCCAACTTCTTCTCATCCCGCAAGCGTCGCTGTTCGGTCAGACCATGTTCCTTGCCTCGCTCGGTGTTTCTGCACTGTACAACGCACGGCTCCCCTCGCTGGACAAGGAGAAGATTCCCCAGAGGCTCTTGTTCGAGCGGGTACTCCAGAACCCGATGCTCACCAAGTACACGCTAGGAACCCGCACAACGGCCGTGATGTTCATTCTCCTCGTGTTGAAACTGCAGGACCCGACGCCCCTTCTCAACGAGCTGTTGCCCAACGATACCAAGGTGTGGAAGCAGTGGAAGGCGACAATCCTGGATTGGCTACGTCACGGTCAACCCAGCACCCAGTCCCCCCAGTTTGGTCGTAAAGTCGGGGACACGATCGGACTTACGCAGCAGGAGAAGGATTTGTTGGAGTGCCTCTACGATGATGCGCGGGCGGCGTATGACGGGTACAGGGACTATCTCCACGCTGATTCGCTGTGATCGAATGGTTCAACGTTCAATATTTTATTTTTTTAGCCTCCACTACTTGTAAATTATACATGTTACTTCTTAGCCTTTATGTCCAGTCGCGCTTTTGTCATTTCCTTGCGACTCAGTCGCGGAAGACAGATTCAACTTGCGCTAGCTTAGCAGGCCTGGCTGGCAGTAATCTATCCGAAATGCCGGCGCTGTTTGTTGTTGGGCTATAAAGATTTGCCGTTCCAAGGAGGGGTTGTAACAAGTTGCTCCTGATCTTGTGTAGACCACGCCCGGAGTCTCATGCTCGCTAAGTGTTGACGCTCCAGCTCTTAGCTGAGAAACATTTCTGTTCTGAAGTGCATACAATAACATTTGTGAAAGCGTCGGAATACGAGAAGCAACCCTTGGGAGAGTACCGGAAAAATGACCCGCCTACATTGGCTACGCGGACCCAACTTGAACCTCCCCAATGGCCCCTGTCTCCTCGTTCTGCCTGTCAACTTCCTCCACATTTTCCGCAACCTCGCTCTGGATGCCATTTGCGAACACAATCGGCCCTCCGACCCCCCCGCGGCTGGGTGACAACCCAAACCCAGTGTCGATTCCACTCCCGCGCCTGCATTGAATATCATGTGCATGCAACTCTCGTATGCTGATGATGAACCGAGGGGTCAGAACGTACACGGGCACGTATCCCACGATAGTTGTCAATATATGCTGCCAGTTGCCTATAATCTTTCCCATGTTATTTAACAGGTTAACGAGGACTAGCAGGAAGATGCTGTGACAAGAAAACCACTATTAGCTCCATGTGGGGAAGGATGAAGGCAGGAACGTACGCAAAAAAGTAGAGCATGCCCTGCTTGACAAGCAAATTAATGTATTGGTTGAGCTGCCACTGCTTTGTGACGTGGTACATTTGCCACGACTGCCTCGCGAACTGGACAATCGCGAGCAGGCACAACACCGTAGCAAATATCATTTGCAAAGTATCAGACACTTGATTCCAAATTATCTTGACGTAAACCCAGCAAATTGAGTATTCCAGTACTTGTGTGGTCCCCCCTGACTGCTGGTTAGTCCAATGCAAGTTGATTGAGCCAGCGTTGATCCACATACAATGTCCATTTTTCGGGTCACTGTAGGCGACACAGGCTACTACTAAAGATATCATCTCAATCGAAAACAAGGCAATAAGCATGCCAAAGATTAGCCTCGATCGACTGTACATCGCCCATACGCGCAAGATCATTGCGACTGTAGTCTCCGTCATCAATTTTATTTTCTGATCCAATTTATGAATACTCACGGTCAGCTGCGCCAAGGAACAGTGTGTATGTCCATAGCTGGATATAGGACAATATTTCACCTTGAAGTACTCGTGAATGAAGTGGTGGGAAACTCTTTGAGTGGGTACTCACAGCTGTTCAATGGACTTGTGTCTTCAAGGCGTGACAATGAGGGTAAACAAATACGTACGTCTACACACCCACAAACCCATGTCAACACATTTATGGATATTTAATATTTGACCAAACATACCTTTACAACCGGTACGAAACTACTTCCCACTTTGACCACAGTCAAAGACCAATGAAATCCATGTTCGTTTAGCAAACTTACTGAAGATATCGGACCTGTTGGGCACTCGGCGTCAATATTCAGTAAACATATTATGACAGCCATAGGCTCACACCAAACTATGCAGGCCACAGTAGCGAACCTGTAAAGGTCTTGCTAGGGGATGTCGTCGTGCACTGAAATTTCGGTACACACAAATACAAACAGTGTCGAAACCCGAGTCCATGGCTTGCTCTGCGCTCTTGTCAGGAATGTGTCGACTTCGGGAATGGCTGTATGCTGACCCAGATATATTCTACCTTCATTAATATCGATCAGGCAAACCTGTGTATAACAGAGAATATACAAGTGATACCTCTTTCGGCAATACAAGGACTGACAATGGATAAAGTCACGCTTCATAGTGGAACAAAATCTCGCAGCTTACAGTAATCATACCCGGCAGCAGTGAGGATTGCGACTGCCAGTGTGAAAAGTCAGTGAGACTGATTACTAGAATCGAGGACAAGCGTACAAGTCACATAGTTATTCTGTTGAATAGCCGTGAGGGACGACTGTAAAGCGGAGGACATGGTCTCGGACGATTCGAGAAATAGTGAGAAACGTGGCAGATGGGGAGCAGATGGGGGATGCCCTGCCCACACTGACGGATTTATAGGGTCACAGAACCCATCTTGTGGCGGAAACAGAACATCATGATGGATATCATGGCGCTGTTGCGGTTCAAACCCCGCTACGCGCGAACCGAAACAAATGAAGTGCTGAAGGAAATCGTGAATGGCGAAGATAATCTTGGAGCGAGCGACGCCGTGTTCCATACCGTTGTCCTGGCCAACGCCGCGCCGATGTTGGTCATCAGGAAGTATTTCGTCAATCAATGGCGGGAAGCGGTACGATTCCAAAACAGCAAGGCAATCCTATTTTCGTTGGTATCAAGTTTCTGTGTCCTGTTCTTCATTTGAGCTTGTATTTTTTGCGGTTGCTTCAAGCAACGGAGGACATGGAGGTTGTTGGACGAGAGCGCCGCGCGCTCAAACGAGAAAATGGTTTCTTGTTTGTAAATAGATTACGAATCGAGCGCGGACAGAGGCGATTATTAGGTCCCCCGGTGTGATGATGACCCATCGATGCCAATTCCGGTTTGCTGACATAAACTGTTCATTGTATGATCCCGAAACTCATCTGGAGGAACAAGTTATGGACGAGACAGCCACGTCTCATCTCAGCGCGGCCGCTGAAGTGTTTTGAGAACCGACTGCGTTCTTTTTCCGCACAGTTATCTGAAGAGGGACTCTTTGGAAACTACAGCGTGATTCTTCCCGAGGAACCTTTTGTGTGGGGTGTGTCGCACATCACACCCCGCGCTGTCCCATCTAGCATTCGACGACCGCCATATGCACAAACACGCCCAGACGACAAAGCGATCAGTTCTTCCAGTGATGATTCACAGGAACTTTACGAGGGTGACGGCCGAATCCGACTTGGCAGCGAGGAAGAGACCAGACTTCGGGCATCTTCAAAGCTGGCTCGCGAGACCCGCCAGTTTGCGGGCTCCCTCGTTCGGGTATGTCACTCGTAGTTTAATTGACGTAGACGATATCTATGACCCCATCTTCATGTCTCTTTTTAGCCCGGGGTGACCACAGATTCGATAGACGTGGCAATTCACGACTTTATCGTCGCCCGTGGTGCTTACCCATCACCTTTGCTCTATTCTGGGTTCCCTCGGTCGTGTTGCACTAGCATCAACAACGTCGTGTCGCACGGCATACCAGACGAGTGGGTCGTGGTTGTTTTCATGTCATGAGCCCGCCGCTGACGAGAATCTTAGTCGACCACTCGAAGACGGGGATATCATCAACATAGACGTCACCGTTTACCTGGACGGCTATCATGGAGATACTTCTCAGACGTTTTTCGTCGGCAACGTCGTACGCATTTGTCCTTTTTGGTTTGGTTGGTGGTTATAAACAAGTGTATGCTTTGCAGGACCAGCCGGGACGCGGCCTGGTCTCGATGACCAACGCAGCCCTCGAGGCCGGGATCGACGCTTGCGGTCCTGGGCATCCGTTCAATTCGATTGGTCAAGCGATCCACGAATTGGTGCGCAACACCCCCTATTCGGTGTGCAGTGCATTCTCGGGCCACGGTATCGGAAGAGTGTTCCATCGACCTCCTTGGATATATCATACACGTACTCCTTCGCTCCTGGTATTCGTTCTAATTTCTGATTTTCACGTTGATTAGTGAACGATGAGCCGGGAATGATGCTTCCCGGTCATTGCTTTACCATTGAGGTATGGATGTTGGATCAACATTCTCTCCCCCTTGATTAATCTGTCATCGCCAAAAAAAAACAGCCCTGTATTGTCCAGGGATCCAACCCGCAAGTGTGGATATTCCCGGACGGATGGACGGCGTCGACCGAGGTAAGCAACAGACTCGTTTGTTCACGCACCTCCTGACAGTGGTATCATAGAATTGCGCTCGTAGTGCACAAGCCGAGCACATGGTACTGATAACAGAGACTGGCGCAGAGGTCCTAACGTTATGACAAGTCTCTGTACTGCTAACCACCGACGGTCAACAACCGGTTTCACTCACGGATTCGCGTAGATGATCCACGTAGCCTTGCAATTACTTTATTACTTGATGGAGAAAGTCCACTGATCAGTGTACAAGACATCAATCCACCATTCGCACGAACACAGCTCTGCCAATTGACTCGGACTCGTGCGCCCACATAGCTGAACGTATTCTGGAGTTGGATGTCGGCGGCCATCAACAATGTCACAATCTGAACTCGGAGTCAGTCGCGATTCTCCTCGCGTATTTCTCCTGAAAACCATTTTCTAGATATTGTGATCCAAAACATATCAAAGATCAACTACGCTGTGATCGTATGCTGTAGCCTTGGGGCCTCGGCCATCAAGCCTGCTGCTGATCTCTGGGCAGGTTCGAGTTGTTCGTTTGCTCTGGTGCCGCATATTCCTCCCAACCCGTGGGCCGGAGTCGTGGCTCTCCAGATGAGCACCTAGAATTATTCCCTTTGTTCCTTCGAGCCAAAAACGGCCGGATCCGTCTTTTACTACCGGTATTTCATTGTGATATCTTGCTTGCGCAGCATAGATACCATTCAATTCAGTTGACTGTGCATACTAAGCTCCAGCTGCTGATCCCGTTCTGGTTTTTCCTTGTCACGTATAAAAAGGTGGGCCTTTGGTCATCATTGAACCATCAAGTTTCTTCTCATTTCTCTCATCTCTCAATCATGTCTAGCATCGTCTCTACTCTCCCAGCCCGCCATGCCTCTGACATCCCGGAGGAGGTTTGGGGAACATTGTTGCAAAACGAGGCATTGCGAACGTCATACTTCCCTTTGCAAGGAGGGCGTTGCACTTCCCTACGAAGACCAACTGTGGATCGCTCTCTGTGGCGACACCAAGAGCGTCGAGTTCATGCTCTCTTGTACCAAGGGATCATCGGGGAGCTACCCCATCTTCATCGTCTTTCGCCAGTCCTCAGATCAGCACGTCTAAGAGGAATAGCGCGGCAAGAATTTTACTGATTTCCTACTACCTCTCGTCCCGTGTGGCTTGGAAGAGGACCCTCCCCGGAGGGTGTTCTCTGTCTTCGATCGCCAAAGTGACCGAGACGTTCACCGAGATCTTCCGATCGCACGTCGTAGAAAAGAAAGGTATCACGACCTCGTTCCAAGCATTCTCTAACGGTACGTTCCCGACGCCTCTTACGGACGCCATACGTCACACAGTGCATCCTGTTAACCCCTCTCTTATGTATTCCATGCAGAAAGCCCTAATGTATCTCTTCACGGCGGCCCAAAGGGGTTTGACGATGGTGTTTGGCAAAAGCTTGCACAGGTGGAGGACGCGATTCCTTTTACCAAGGCAGAGGTGGAGTCGATCGCGGCCAGAACGGACGCGAGCGCAGTGATATTTTCGCTGACGTCCTTGGATGGTGACCAGGGCTACAGTGACACTCTATATTTGGAGACGCTCGTCGTACTTTTACCACCAGTGACGCTCGAGCCTTCGACTGCGTCCCAGCAAACTCGGGAGCATCGGCATCGTCTATCGAGCCAAGCTCGTGGACCTGCCAGAGGGTCAAAAGACAGTGACGCCAATCAATCTCACGCAGGTATATGTGATGCTGGGCTTGAACCATGCATACATTCACTGTCCTCAGCACTGGGGTTTCAACCTGGATGGAAGCCTACAAGAAAGTGAAGAGACGCTCCAGGTATTGAATCACAACCTGGATATCAAGGTAAATATAGAGCGAGATGTCTCTTCTTTCCTGAGGATCAAATTACCTCTGACCTTCCTTAGTGACGGTGCACACGTCTGTGTGTGGCGCGTCGCGAACTTTGAAGCAAAAGGGACTTTCTCGAAGCTCCGTCTGCCCTGCGCAGTGAAACCGACTTCAGCTTAGCTGGTAGAGTTGCGAAATAGCGAACCCCCAGAGAATAGTCAAGTGAGGCGACGCGTTCAAGTTGGGCGAGCTACCCAATCGCCCTCCCGCATAGACGCAAACGAGCAGCGATTATGTCGATCGGGAAGGGTGCTGAAATGATTGGATTCCCTGCATCACATCCACGAACCCATTGTATTCGCTGGTGGGGGAGGACTGCGTCACGATGGATGAGAACGTTGATACTGGTTCAAGGTGTTATCAGATCGAATGTAGCCCGTCGTGATGTTGAAGACGTCCTCCCTGTTTGTTTGAAACTCCGGTCGTACGACTGTCATTGACTGAAACACGATAATTTTGACCAATCGCACTAGACTTCGTCCGAAGAGCCAATCGTTATAAACGGGAGGAAAGTAACCGACCTCGGATACAGGAGGTTGGTGAAAGTAACAAACATCTACGGTACTGGAGCAGATAGGCGGCATTATCCGTCACATCCTCTGAGCTCGTGACGAGGTGGTTGCGACCGTGTCATTGTTGGAACGCCAGATCTTTCCCCTGAAGGCGTTATCGTTCAACATGAAAGCTCATCGGACTCGATCAATATCTGTGCAACGCTGCCACGGCAACCTGTTGGTTGACCCACCGGATCCAAGCAAGACTCGGAGGTTTGTGCCACGGCGAGCCAGATATAAGTACCTTTAATCAAGTTCTATAACCAGGAAAACAAATGTGCGGTGCAGGTCTGTCGTGTTCTTAAAGTGTCTATTATTATTCGTACACTAACTTGACCTTCATCGGTTTCACTGCACGTTCCACTCCAGACTCTCACCCCAGAGATGAATCGATGACCATGATCGAAGTTCCCCACCGCACGCGGCGCCAAGCCTCTGTTAATACGCCTCCGTCGAGTTGAAGAGTCAACATGGTTCCTTTTCAACCCTGGGCCAGTGACGTGGAGACCATCTCATTCATCTAGCTTATTTACCTCAACTACGGACGACCGTCTCGTGCTTTGGTAAGCTGGATGCAGAATGGTATACCACTGACTCGGACGGATCCATTGGCAACGGTGGATATTCACCTTGAGATAGAATGGTCTTGCTGCGTCCGAGTCCCCACCTACCACCTTCGTCACCTTACCATGCCTGCTTTGCAGACGGAACAAGACCTCGTTTTTTCTTGGGCTGAGCACGATGATTGGAAATGGACAGCTTTGGTGCCCGCCAAGGTCTTACTCTCAAGTCTCGCTGTTACCAGGGTACATTGAATCGTTAGAGGTAATCCGTAGTACAATGAGCCCTTCAAGGCATCGTATATTACAAGACTGTGTACACTAGCTGTGTTAGTTTTCGAATTTTGTGTATGCACACCGGCAGTTCGTGGTAAGTCTTTATTCTTTTCGAAGGCTTGGACTCGGCTCAAACAAGAAATTAGATTTTTTTGCATCAAGATACTGTGTACTTTGTTTGTACCTAGCGTGCAATGAGATACATCCAGGCTGATCGGAATTTCAGACGCCCCCCTCAAGGCCTCGTGTTGCAGCACATGCCACAGCATTTTGCTATAGTTAAATTATCGCCAAAGGTTACTACCACGCGAGTTGCAGGCTTGTCCTACGCTTGAACACCTGGATCCTGGACGCCAGCTTGTATGACTCGTATCCTGACACACATGTTTCGTATAGCCCCAAGGCCAGGGTAGGCTCGTCAGCTCGGTAAACATGTGCGTCAATTCACCTCTTAAAGGTTCGAATCATCTCGCCAGGCCACAATCTCTTCGACTTCTTTATATGCCGGGTACAGGGACTATCTCCACGTTGATTCGCTGTGATCGAATAGTTCAACGTTGAATGTTTTATTTTCTTAGCCTCCACTACTTGTAAATTATCCATGCTACATCTTAGCCTTTATGTCCAGTCGCGCTTTTGTCATTTCCCTGTGACTCAGTAGAGGAAGACAGATCAATCCAAGTTGCGCTACTTAGCGGGCGGGCGGCGGGCGCTGGGCAACAGCCAATCCGAAATGCCGACATTGTTTATCGTTGTGTGGAAGCGTAAACTGTACTAAACACTGAACGTGCTGAACTCACCACCCGGATCAAACCCGGATTGTCGTGTTAAGACGATATACACTTGCTGACCTGGGAGAGGGAACCCTTCAGGTTAGTCCATGCACTCTTCCTTGTCTCTTCAATCAAAGGCTTTCGCACAGTTTTGTACAACCCGTTCTGACGCTCGACGTTTTCTTCGTCATTCCCCTCGTTGTCATCACCCTTGGGAGAATTCCAGATAGGCAGGTTGTGTTTCGAATAGACAACGTAAGTCGGAATCATGTCCACAAGAGTTTAGAGATAATAATGCTGATTCAAAGACGTATGTGACGTGAAGAGGTAAATACCGATATTCGAGAGGTTATCGTTTCTAACAGCATAAAGTAGCTCAGAACAAATGAAGATCGAGGTAGATGAAGTATCATCTTGAATATATCTCACAGCGACTCGACCCGGAGATAATCACAATAGCCATTGTACGCCGTCCGCCCGTCCTCATAGAGCATCTCTAACAACTCCTTCTCCTCCTGCGTAAAGCCAGTCAGGTCCCCGACTCTGCTATCGATCTGGTCTTGAGGGTGACGTAGCTGCTCCAAAATTGTAGCCTTCCACTGTTTCCATACTTTGGTATCGTCGGGTAGCAACTCGTTGAGAAGTCCTGCCGGTTCTTGCATCCTCAAAACGAGGAGCATGAACACCACCGCGGTCGTCTGAGTCCCCAGTGTATATTTGGAAAAGGTGGGGTTCTGGAGTACCCTCTCGAACAAGAACCTCTGATGAATCTCGTCCCTGTCCAGCGATGAAAGCGATGCGTTGTACAATGCAGAAACGCTGAGTGAAATGAGGAACATGATCTGGCCGAACAATGATGCTTGGGGGATGAGGAGAAACTGGGCGATGCATTGAATGATGAAGAGGAGGGAACAGCACCGGACGAGATTGTAGTGGCCCTTGCTCGAGAAACGGAGGGAAAGCTTGCCACAGACGGTGCTGACCGCACTTCCAGTTCCTTTCAACAGGATGATGTCCTTGTCTAATGTGATGATTCCGTCACCAGCAGGAGATCCTTTGGCAGGCTCGGGACGCGTGAACACCAAGTCCGCAGAGCCGAGGACAAGGCAGGATACACCACTCGCGAGGATGCCCACGAGGATCAACGACGATGCATACCAGTCCTCGCGAAGTGCGCAAAGCGCACATGTACCGACGCTCGCGGTAATTGGGATCCTGGCAAAATGGAGAGTGAAGGCACTAGGCCGTATCTCAGATGCAGGGGCCTGTCCAAGATCGACGATGGTGATCCCAACGGGTTGCGTCCTCCTCCCTGGAACCACCTTCCCCTCCGATTCCCAAGCCGCACATTCCTTCATCAATAGCCCCGCCAAGTAGCCCGTCTCTTCGATGACGGTCCCCGAGTGTACGACACGAACCTTGGCCTTGCAACAGTCTAGTTTAAATAACGCCGTGGGGTCCGTGTGGACACTTCCGGAAGGAGACTTGGAGGAGAAGCTAAGGCTGAAATTGCCTGAAAAGGATGCAGATGACGCAAACGTGCGCAACCTCTTGGCGATCTGGAACGACCCGGGGTTATTGTACCAGCCCGACCAACGTCCGTTACCATAGACATGCACGGCAACCATGGCTGACATGGCGTTATCTCCTCCCATCCAACCCAGTACACCAGGATTACCCAGTGAGAAGTGAGGCGACTCGTTGAGTGAGAGTGAAGGTATAGCGACTTCGCCGTCAAATAGAGTGGGGGTTTTCCGCAGAGGGATATACATGTTGGCAAGCTCTCAGACGTCGTTTGACAGAAGGCAAAGCAGATAAGCCTGTGAGGTACAATTGTGGACTCGTCGCCTCGGAGGGAGTGGAGATGATATGATCAGAGTAGTACGGGTACTACTGTAATGGGTTTTAATTTATAACCTTTCAAGTCGTCTCTTTGATGGAACTTTCCATTAGAAGTCACAGCCTTCATTCCATTTAGAAATGCTTAAGGTGACTACCACGTGGTGCAGAAAATCTGGCTTTCCGCCAGTTTGGGTCGAAGTTTGTCTGGGAGTGTCCATGTTTGGGTGCGAGTTTGGCCGTGCGGCACAATCCGTCGGCGCTTGAAAGGTGTGGCTGTGAAAGTTTGGGTAGTGTTGTGCGGCGGCTGACTGCACCTGAACCCGGCCTGTCCCAGCCGTTGTGTTTCCGTCTTTCCGTTCCTATCTCCCCCTCCTGCGCCCACCAGTCAGCCGCATGTCAGCCGCACGCAAGGTCAGCGGTTTAAAGGTGTGCACCTTCTCACCCCCATCTTTTCATCTCTTCTCATCACATCGTCCCCATTCCCCTCTGCCCATTGTTGACCCCCACCGTGATCGTGATCGCGACTGCTATCAACACAATGGCAGGTGTGTATGCTCCTGGCCGCCCACTCGCGAGTCCCTCAGACCAACACAGCGCCCCCTTCAAGTCCTACTCATCATCTTCAAGGCATATGCCTGGCTGCCTGTCAGCCTCCCAAAAGGTGTGTGCGCACGCACCCCCCACTCTTCATCTCTCTCATCATTGTCAACCCACTGGCAGGTGCCCTCTCCTACTTGGTCCTCAGACCGAAACGGCACCCTCTTCAAGTCCAGCTTGTCGCCTTGGCAAGTTCCTCCCTACCCTTGCTGCCTGCTAGCCTGTGTGACGCTCGTGAATGAGCCTTCCTGCCGTGCATGCTGCATCGCTCACCATGCACACTATCCACTCATTGCTAGCTGCCATTGGGCACCATCCGGCACTCTGCACCCTTCCATTTTCGACTTTGCTCACTTTCCTTCGATATGCCCAACGCCTCAAAGACGACATTCTACAACCACAGCCACATCCCATCTCCATCACCACTGTACCTGACATTCTTCCTCCCTCAATTGCACACTTCTTGGCAGGTGCGCTCAGTATCTCTATTGATACCCTTGAAGACCTTTGGAGTGTGGCTGGCAACACCGCTTGGCACCTGCCATCACCTGGCGAGGTTGATACACTGGAGGAGGATGTGTTCCGGCAGTATGGTCATCCTCTTGGGATCAGTAAGTCATTCCGTATCATGATCTCACACTGTCTACTAACTATCTCTCCTCAGCACGGCGCACGTTTTACCCTCCAGTGAAGACCTGTATCAATCCTCAATGTGCCTCATGGAAGAAAGGATCCCTCCTGAAGAAAGAAGAACAGCGTGCTGTCATCGCATTCACGCTTACTGATGGCGCCCAACCCGCCTGGTCTGTGCATCTCAAGTGCCGCTGTACGTTGTGTACTTGCCTATTGCTCTCTCCGCTGATCGACCCCTCTACCATCTAGTTTGTCACACAAACTATCACAATAACTACAGCGTACAGGGTGGGGTATGCACATACTATGCGGGAGTCCCTGACTTCATTCAAGCAGGCGAACATCAATTTGTCCAGTGTGAGCTGGCCATGCATTGGATCGATCTCATGCAAGTTGTGTAAGTGGGGTTTTTTTTTTTACTTCGGCAGAGGATTTATCTGATCGCTCTCATTCTTTCATCGCTACCCAGTGTCTCAGCCACAAATTGTGCACGACTTTATGACATCGCTGAATCACACCGGTTGGCCACACGTGATATTGAGTGGCAATTTGGTCTTACACTGACCACTGAACAAGTATGGGATGCATTTATGCTCCTCACACTCCTTGAAGATGCTCATGCCCGCAACACCCGACTTGTGGTCCCTCACGACGGTGATCAGCAAGATCGATTTACAGTGGCCATGCGTGCACGCAGTGAGCGCATTGTCCTTTTTGGGCAAGAGGAGTTGCCACATGCCTGCGATGGCTGTGTGCGCATCTTCACAGATCAAGATGGAGCAATGTCTAGGACTGAGGTGGTTGTCACAGATGGGGTCACCGTCGGTCGCCCATGTTGTGCAGTGCCGTACTGCAAAAATCCCCTCACTAACAATCGACACCAGTTTTGTTCACTCAATCCCACACACTTGGCACATGAGCGCATCTGTGCTGTCGAGGGTTGTGAGCGTCCTGTGGCTGCTACTAGTGAGGGGCATGCCAAGGCATGTGACAACCCCATCCACGCCAAGATGGAGAAGATCTACGTTGAAGGATTGCAATCGTCCAAGAGCAGAGGCTAGCGCCAGAAACTCAGCCGCCTGGACGATGTGCTGGCAAGCCGATCACCTGATGAGGACTCCCACGAAAGCTTACATGATGGAGAAGAGTGGTTTGAGCACCACACGCGCACAAATTCAATATGGATGGTCCAAACCTCAAACACCTCGTCTACTGGTGTGTTGGACACTGCAACTGCACCAAGCTCTGCCGCTAGCAGTGGTCTGCTGACTCCGAGTCAGGTCACCAAGGGAAAGGTCAAGGCTATCTTTCGGTGGTGCCGCACAAACAATGAGCAACTTGTTGTGCACCCCTGTGGCATCATCAATGGACGTGGCACCATGTACCACCATGAAGCCATTTCCAATGTGCTGGTGAGTGTCTATTATAGCACTATTCTTCATGATTGTCAGAAGCCTCATGCTGGTGAAGGTGAGGAGGGCTGGGAGTCAACGCAATGACGAATGGGAGTATGAAAGGTTGGGGTGTGACTTGGAGCCCGCCTGGAGTCAACACATAGACGAGTTGGAGTACGTTCGATGGTCTCAATGCCAGTGCTCCCTTCTCGTGCGCACTTGCGCACTGATATAATTTCAACCTCGCTCTCACTCTCCTCAGTGAGTACTCCCGGGCCCCGTTTGATACGGAGCTTTGACCGCACTCCATCACGTTCGCCTTTCATGTTGAGGCGATGGTGTATTGGCCGCACCTGCTCCTTTGATTGCGCAAGCAGCAGATCAAAATCTTGACAATGGGTGACTCCTGGGCGACGAAGGAACAATTGAGAGTCAGTCTTGAGTGTGAAGACAAAGTCCAACGATGCAGCTATCCACCGCCGCGCATCCTGATCAAAGATCTCAATCTGGTCAGTATTCATCGCTGTGGTCAGATGAGGGTCATCAGAGAGGCGATATTGAGGGAAGTACGGGCAGTCTGAGACCCATTGACTGTGTGGAATAGCATTATCCTGGCGTGAAGAACATTGTTAGCCATGTCATCATGGGAACAATCATAGTGGGTTTAACATACCTCATTAAACCAATGAAGGCAAAATCGTTGGCGTGATCTCTTTTCCATTTCCTCGCGCCGCTCAGCAATCTTCCGGGCTTCCACCTCATTTTGCGCTCGCATGGTAAGATCCGATGTCCATAGTTCATCAAGTTGCTGTGTGATTCGTGGCTGTCGACTTCCACAAGCACGGGACACGGAAGAGGGTGAGGAGACACCTGGAGTGCCTGAACCGGAAGGAATAGGCTGAATGGCCCGGACTTGGATTGCAGCTTGCATCGGGATCGGCAACAGGACTGGTTGAGGCTGAGATGCACTCAGGACGGGCATGGGAGTAGGAACAACAGTCTGAGGCTGTGATGATGCGCGATGGAGAAGGGTGTGCAGAGAGGGGTGTGGGTGTGATTGAGGTTCAGGGAGTATGAGACCGCGTTGTAACATAGCGCTCTCCAATGCAGATTGGAGCTCACACATGCCAGACTCGGAGCCATTGGTGTCCAAAGGAAGTTGAAGTTGACTGCCAGGCCCTGGGGGGTTTAGAGTGGCAGGGAGGGGAGGCACACCGTGATCGGGTTCCTCAGTTTCATCAATATTAGCGTTGTTCGATCCAGTGGAATGAAACAAACATGAGCTGACGAAAACCTCGGCGCAATGTGCACGACACATTCCGTGAGCACACTTCAGAGCTGCCTTGCGCCTGCAGAGTGCATCCAGACAGGGTTCGCCTTGCTGGCGCGTCCGCTTGTGTTTGGATTGGACAGAAGCAGAAGCGAGAGACGATGCCGGTGGAGCAGACTCTGCTGACAAGTCTGGTGAGCGTGTTGTCAAGGGCGGTAGCATGGCAAAGATGCGGGGATTGTCACGAAGCTGAGGGAACCACCTGTAAAATTTGCACGTAGAATGCTATGCCGTGGTCAAAGTAGAATCTAGTAGTGTAGTACTAGGGCAATAGTACTTACTCTGGCCATGGGCTTTCCTTGGTTGCCACTGCGATCTGATTGACAGATCGTGATGGGCACAGCGCCGCCACACCCAGTACAATCCATCACGAGACCGATCCCCACAAGGCGAATGGAGAGACCTTGAAGAATGCGTAGGTCATCTGGTTGCAATGACCCAGGTGAAGTCAAGGGGGACGGGAGAGACATTAGCGAGGAGTGGGAGAGGGGGGCAGCAAGAAACCAACTCACAAGCGCAATGGCAGCACATGCAAGTTATAGCCTTGCATATTCAGGTTGGAATGCAACATTGGTATTTGTGCTGTATCGTTGTTGCGGTAAAAATGCAGATAATCCCAGACAAATGATGAAGACGCACCTTTGGTATTCCTGGGAGATGGCTGGCTGGCACAGCGCAGGCCAAGAAGTGGGACGAGAGGAATAAGGGGTGGACCAGGAGAGAATAAGAGACGGCGCCGGCAATGTGGACGATACCAGCATTGGTCGGCGGCAGATGAGCAAGGGTGCAGCAATCAAGGCAGGGGAAATGTTGGTGAGGTGACGAAGGAGAGGGGGGGTGGAGACGAAGGGGCAGAGCCAGGCGCATACCTTTATATGTAGGAGTGGGAGGCTGACCATGCGAGACGGGGGCAGGTAGTGGGCCCAGTCGTCGTCCCAGAGTTATCAGCGTCAGATCGCACGCGCACGTGCACGCGGAGGGCTGGCAGTGGCGGCAGTGGCGGCGGCAGCAGTGCAACGTTGGGAGGGGCACGGAGGTAACAGCAGGAAATGTCAGTGAGGGGACAAAGGAGAGAGAGAGAGGGTAGGGACGATGGGGCAGAGGCAGGAGCGCACCTTTATATGTATGACCGGGAGGCTGACACACGAGGCTGACTGCGCGGCTGACTGGCCTCTGATTGGGAGAGAGCGTGCGATCAGTTGAATGACAGGGTGGGTAGCGGGCCCAGTCGTCGTCCCAGAGGTATCAGCGTCGGGTGGCACGCGCATGCAAAGGGCTGGCAGTGGCGGCAGTGACAGTGGCGGCAGTGCAACGCCGGGAGGGGTGCGGAAATGTACGGGTTAAATGCTGGGGGTCAGCCGCGCTGGCACGGTGCACCCAAACTTGGCCAGACGCGGGCTTTTCCGAGTTTCAAGCGCTGACAAACTGTGCCGCGTGCGGCCAAACTTGGGCCCAAACCAGGCTCCTCCCCACCGCTACAGGAGAGGTCTCACGTGCTAGTCACGTGAAAATTCAAAGACTACCAACTTTAATTCTTCGACCTCTCCAGTAGCGGCTGGAAGATAACATTGGTAAACTTCATAAGCCACAGCGGCAAAACATCGGATGGATGGCGGACTTCAAAAAAATAACATAGAAAAAATAATGATTATTTGACGGTGGTAGAGATTATCTCGCATTGTACAAATATAGCACTCGCATGGTAATCGT
>JBBPNX010000310.1:0-23677 GCA_038091155.1 Harrya chromipes | reverse complement strand
TAGTTACTCCTCCTGTAACTTTAGCTTGATTATCGACTTAGATGAATCCCTCCTGATCTCCGAGTCTGAACTCCTGAAGTCCTGGCGACTTCCCTCGTTCGTCCTTTGAACTCCTCCGAACTCCTCCGAACTCCGCTCCTAAATCCAGGACACGACGCTAGTAAGGGGGCAGCACATAAGCTGAACCCAATGTCCTATCCAAACTCCATGAACTCCAGAAAGCCCCTATTTCCGGAGTTCACTCCGGAGGAAAGCACGGTCTTAACATGTTGATCACATGTTAATTATGGTTGTGACACCGTAACACCACATTTTACAGCAACTAAATATATATTCAAGTTGTTTTCCCACAACGCTACGTCCAACCACCCTTGTCGTTCGACTTTCGTTCCTGTCGCATTGCCAGTTGAAACATTGATACCTTAGGCCTTTCTGATAAAGAATGTGTGTATCTGCAATTGTATTAACAGGTTTTGCCCTTTGACATTCCTGATGTTCATAATTCTCCAGATCTGATGCTGTTCTTCTCACAACTATGAACAGTCCAGCAGACCCAGACTTTATGCCAGAGCCTAACTGACTCATGCAACTGTGGAACTGCACATTGCCAACTTGTACTTTGTTTGCACAGGCTTTCAAAATTCGCCTATCATGGACATTGGTACCAGTTTTACTGATGGGCAGTATTCTAAATTAGGTTCCACCATTACTCCAGATGGAGGGGCTGGCCTGTGAGGGTGGGATGTTATGGATTGGCTACTAGACAGGGACCTCAAGAACTGCATTATTGACGAGAGCTTTGTTGCCAAGTCCTTGTGGTCACAACAATCCATGGTTACCTATTGGCCCAGCCAGCGCTTCTGAGTCCCCGCACTTACCTCTCTTTGGAAGAAATGGCTGGTGCATGGAAGCACTGGCATATCCCCGAGCTGAAGATCATATCAATGGGCCTATGGAAGCAGGGAGTACTTCCCAGACTGGTGCTGCAACTGCCAAACCTGTTACAATTTTCAAAGACTTTAACCTAACTTATGGTTCCCTTTATAGATACTGGTCTAGACTTCCTTTGGCCAGATCGCTCCAGACCCGGTTACTTCGGCTTCTACCTTTACCGGTTCGCTCTCACACTACGTCACACTTCTGATAAGCTCCCTTTATGCCATTGGCTCCTATTCTTGCTATCTCACACGTGTACAACATGCATTCACCTCATGGACAATTAGTCATCACTGTAGCCATAGTATATAAACCCTCCTGTATCGTAGTCTCTCCTCAGTCGTATTCATTTGGATTCACGGTGAAAGCCTGGTCTAAATGACTACAAGTCCTCTTCTCATAACCTCTCCTCTATTCATTGTTTGCGGGTATTGACGTGACCCCTGAGACGGTCCCTGTTTTGAGTGGTTCTTACAAAACCTGAGATCATCATGGAATTGCGCATGGGAGAGGAGGTTGAATGCCTGGCAGCAATCCGAGTGGCGCTGAGTGCTAGACAGGTCCAAACTGTGACCGAGGTTGTTCACTTGGATGGAGGGATCAGCAGGGATGACGAACTATCGGAAATCCCCTCTTCTGATTCAGAAGTTCGAGATCCCACGTATGCCCCCTTGGTCTCTTCATTGAACTCCAGAATTGCATCACTCCCCTCCAAGCCTCCCGTTGCTTCTATAGAAACTTGATTCGTCTGGCTGTTCAATTCCATTGCTACTGTATTGTTGACTACATTCGGATTTACTCCACAAAATTTGTGCCAACGTCAGTTTTGCTCCTCATTTGCAATGCTTCCAATACCCAACGACAGTTTCAAGAGGAAACCAGATGGTGTCTTGATCAATGGCGGCATCACACCATCCCAGATCACGTGGTGGAAGGTTATCGTGATACTAGAGTATACAGAGCAAGATTTCATGTTATCCACAAGTATAGTACGTCAGATGCACATGAAGTTGTACCTTATACTTCGCCACCAGCCTTGGCAAACCTTTGTACTCGGCCTTTCCCTATCCAGAAACGACCTTTGGGTGCATTACTATGATCGCACAGGAACGATTATCTCCAATCCCACCAACATCAATT
Source organism: Harrya chromipes (assembly GCA_038091155.1). Taxonomy (NCBI): domain Eukaryota; kingdom Fungi; phylum Basidiomycota; class Agaricomycetes; order Boletales; family Boletaceae; genus Harrya; species Harrya chromipes. The sequence continues at coordinate 21,601 of JBBPNX010000310.1, read as the reverse complement.
TACAACCCAAAAGGCTTGTTGGCATCATCGCCCCCTTAGCCTATGGTTGTGGCACACACCTTGGTTATGACCCCACAATTTACGTCAATGAAGACCTTCTGGACCAGCAACAACAGGTGTAATGAACCACTCAAAGGACTGTCTCAGGGGTCACGTCAAGGCCCGCGCAAACAGAGTAGAGGAGAGTTTGAGATGAGAGAAGACTTGTAGTCAGTTAGACCAGGTTTTCACCGTGAATCCAAATGAATACAACTGAGGGAAAGACTACGATACATGAGGGTTTATATACTATGGCTACAGTGATGACTAATTGTTCATGAGGTGAATGCATGTTGTACACGTGTGAGATAACAATAATAGTAGCCAATGGCGTAAAGGGAGCTTATCAGAAGTATGACGTAGTGTGAGAGTGAACCGGTAAAGGTAGAAGCCAAAGTAACCGGGTCTGGAACGATCTGGCCAAAGGAAGTCTAGACCAGTATCTATAAAGGGAACCATAAGTTAGGGTCAGGAGTTAAGTTAGGTTAAAGTCTTTGAAAATTGTAACAACGGGCCAACCCCCCCCTCCTACGATGCGCAACACTTTAGCGGTGGATCAAGTCCCGCTCCCTGAATCCCAACAGAGTACTCAAGTCGTTATTGGGTGGGTGATTATCTCCAGGAATAAAAGATTAGACACCCTGGACATTGTATGGACGAGTGATGGCATGGTTGGGTGGGGGACGGTATGTTATCATATCCAAGATCCAGAGACGTTGCAAGAATACACTCTCAAAGATTATTGGATAGACACGGCGTCCATCAGCCATGAGACCAACATGCTCGAGAGACTCAAGAATGTACCAGGTGTCCCTAAAGTCGTTCTTACTTGGACTGTTGGTGATGAAAACAATGGCACTGACAACGTGGAAGACTCTAGGTTTGCTCAGAACACACTCGATGCGCATATCAACTATATATCAAAACTGCCTGAACAGATGCTTTTGAACATCGGGAATGGCCGAGTTCATTGCAGAATCTTGATGACCCCAATATACACCTTCTTGTCCCTCAAGGAGCTTATCTGGTCATTTCTCACTATTTTAGATAGCAAGTGTTTCAGTTCGTATCATTCATTTATGCTGATTTTGATTGTAGCACACAAGTTGATGACTGATGCTGGTGTCTTACATCAAGATATGAGTGTGAACAACCTCATGATTGCATCCAACACGAGTTGTGTTGACGACACTCATCCTTGTTCCTCCCACACGGCCAGCGCACTTTCCACTTCTGTCCCTCTCATTACCCCCCTGTCCGTTACCACTGAGGCTGTTGGATTGACTCCCATTGTTGCTGCTCCTCTAGCGAATTCACCACTCACCTACCACCAATGCAAGAGCAATCTAGGAGGGGTTGGATTGTTGATTTTGACTACACTAAGCTACTTGATAGGAGTACAACCAGCTCTGTTGGCACTGTGAGTCACAATCCAAACATATCATATATTTCTATCTGATGGCAATCAATTACAGGGAATGCTACCATTGTTGTCTTTCTGTATTCTCCGCATCATTGAAGAAAATTCACAAAATCTGAATGATTCTAAAATCATAGACCAGACCACCGAGGACGATATGGAATCATTATTCTATGTCTTGGTTTGGATCTGCTGTCTCTATGGAGGACCAAATAATACCCCCCACCAAGATTGAACTTTCAAGCAAATGTTCTGCTACAACTGGGCAGAGCGTGCCTTCAATCAAGACTTTTTGGTTTCAAAATTGGCAAAGTCAAATTTTATCAATCAACCGGGGGATGAAGTCATGCTGATTGGCTTACATCGTACTTTAAGCCAATCTTTGGCTTACTGATGAAATGGAGGAACATGATACACAATGTATACACACGGTAGACTCAAGTTTCATATGTCGAGGTGTGCGGACTGCTTCAGGAAGCATACAATAAATTATGTGTTGAGGATGTAACCACTGGTATTTTTGTGGTTGTGGTTGATGGGACGATTCCCAATACAACCTATCCCCGCAAGTTCAAGAAGCATTGGGTGGAGGAATTGATAGGTTGACTCCAAGTCTGTCATATGTGTACCACTACTTTCAAATCATTTTAATTCTATCATCGACCAATCTCAATCCAAGTGGCTGCAGGTACTATCTCACACAAAAGCATAGAACTAAGCTTATCAACTTTGTGGATCAGGCAGCGAGGAGGTCGATTTTGAGTGCAAAGTGAACATGACAGTGGTGTACATAATGCACGGTCAAGCGTCGCTCAAATTATCCCACGCTTCCGAAGGAGAGCCCTCTCGCCATACAAACGACCAGAATAACTGAGTTTGTGAGTTTGTTTAGATGCTATGATACATCCAGCGTCACTACTAACTCAACTGATCCCCATGATTCGTAGCCACAAAGTGTCAAATCGTGTCGATTCAGACAGTCGAACTACCACAGCTGTTGCTTTAATCGCATCACGGTTGTAAGTGCAGATACATCCAAGCATGCTGAAGAGGGCATGGAGGTCAAGGGAGGATATGAGGATGTAGTGAGGTTGGCTCATTTGTATAAGGTAGGAGGGAGGGCAATTGAGGAAATGGAGAGACAGGAGAGGGGAAGGTGAAGATGAACTTGGATAAGGTGCTGCTAAGCTACATTGTTATGGAACTCACTACCAAGAAGCTCACTAAGGCTAGCGACAGAGACCAGGAGCGAAGCTTGGAATGGCGCATCTCTGGGCCCACGGACAAGAGCAAGGATCCTAACAAGTCTAAAATGACGAAGGAAGAAATTGGTCATCCTGTTGGAACGTGCCTCCAATGAGAACATTGTTTTCATCGCCGAAACTTCCATATTCTTGCATTGGGATCAAGCTGCTCTGATCCCGGTACACATATCACCCAAATTATCACAAATGCGCCCTGTATATGCACAAAGGACCATTCATTAGTACGGATGATGACTGGATGTGATTCTGCCAGCCACATGGATGTCATTGTTACTCTTCTGCAAGGCTTGTGCCGATGGTTGTTGTTACAGATTTTCCCATAGATTATTGTTATGAATTGTTCATAACATTCTTTACTTTTCGCATTCTACGCAACGCAAGACTTGTCACACTTGCACTTACACTAATCTTTATGCCTTAGCAGATCATGTGACTTGCTGACTAAGCAGTCTAGCCCCGCCCATCACGTGATACGATCTAGACCCAGGTAATCCTTTACCTATCTCTGACATCATGCCTCGAGTACTCCTCCTGGTATACACGTTGCCCCCTTGTTCCTCTGAGTCTAGGTCATCACCCTTTATGCTATTGGCTAACTATTCTTGTTATCTATGACATCACATTTCCCTGATACTCTAGACCCTAGAACTGGATTACTAATAGTGAATCGTCTATCATATATAAGGACCCCATGTACCTAGAGTATTTCCCAGTTCTATCATAAACCATGATATCCCAAAGATTCCAGACATGAGTTAAGAACCATCCATTCCTTGTTTCCTTTCCTTGCTCCAACGCCTGTTGGTATCCAAAGGCAGAACTCCCCTTTATCTATCGGCTATGGTTGGTTAGGGTTGTCCCTAGCATCGTCCTTGTCAGTCAGTCCTGGGTCTTGACAGATCCACAACAACAATTGGCTATCGGCTATACCCTTAGAGGGTGATGGTGACGGCACTTTTTCTTTTTCTTTTACTCCTTTTGATACACCTTTACGCGACAGATTCCCCATCTTAGACTCTTACTTCACATGGCCCAATGTGGACCATTCGATCCCTTCTTCGATGATGGGTGGTCGGTTTGAGAGCAATCCCAACCAATGGCTCTAATTGGAAGCAGCTCTCCACTTCTCCTTATGGGTACTGCAGATCTCGATCTTATCCCTTTACGTATGTTTCCCCTTTCGTACGCAGCTCTCCGCTTTCCTCTTTTGGATGACTCCTTTCAGAACATCCTGTATTCGTACTACAGCCTTCCATATGGACACCCGGTTCTCCTTCTGGATGCTTCCCATATCCAGCCTGTTCCTTTTATATCCACGTCTTGTTACATATATAAGGCTCTTCTCGCCTTCCCATGTTCTTTAGCTACTTCTACGCAATTCAGCATACTTCTAAGACTCCACTTGGTGTGAGACTTCTCCCTAACGGTCGAAGACCCTCAGCATTGCGGATCAAGGCCCTCTTCCTAACGGACGTCGCTGCCTGACAGCTAAGCCGTTTTACGTCTAGTGATTGTATGCTCTCGTGTAATAGTTGTTCCCCCAAATTGATTGCAACACTATTACCGAGGTTGGGGGACTTGAGTCGAGACTGTTCATATCACCCTAAGACATAGGTATTGCCTTTCGCTTTCTTTATGTCTTTCTCCGTGTTACTCATATTCTATCAGGTCTTCTAGGTTTCATAATGGCCATCACCCTTTTTCATTCCACCCTCATCCTAGTTCGCAACGTGTGCTTAGACGACGTACCCTCTGCTGCCCACCAGGAAAACTGGCACCATCTGTTACAAATTTCCACTCCTCCGACTCGAGTCTCTACTCTGTGTTCATCTATCTCGATGACATCATCCCTCTAGAGCTCCCCAGACCCCTATTCTCATATGGACCTTACAGAACCCCCCATTCCCCTTCTTTGTATAATGGGTAGACATACCCGACAGACTAGATCCATTTCCTGATATGTAATTGGAACACCCTGTTCCTTATACAGTATGTTAACTCTTAGGCTTTCTCCTTTTTCATCTCCCCACTCTCCCAATTACCTTGTATGCTTAGCAGGACTCTGTCCCTACCTTCAGACTTCACCCGAGATCTCTATCTCTCCTTTTAGATCTATCTCTCAAGCGGATGCTCTGACTCCTCATCATCCTCTCGTATGACTTGTGCCCCCCTATCTTCCCCAGTATAAAGACTCAGTGCATGTACAATAGTTCCCCAGTTAGTTCTATGCAATACCAGTGTGGCTATCTTGCCCTCCTCCGAACAGACTCCCTGTTTGAGCCTTCAGACGCTAGACTCGACCCCTTGTTACACCAGAACATCCAGTTTGTTTGGATTACCATATTTGGAAGTCCAGTTCATTCAGATTACTATATTGGGAATTCTGGTTCGTTCAGATAACCATATTGAGAAGTCCAGTTCATTTGGGTTTTGCTCCTATCTCTGCCAATACTCGTTTTCTCGAGTTTGACCTGTGCTACCAAGAATCCCATTTGATTATAGCTACAACTTTCAGTATACTTGAACTGCGAACAGAGGACTTCTCGACTCTCTTGAACCTCAGAACCTCTGATGCCCCGCTTAGTGTAACACCGTCAGATGTCGAGACCGTGGAAGGGATGATTTCAGGAGTGATGAAGAGTTTGTGCGTGAGGTTGGAACCTCAGTCCTCTGAGTCCAATGATGACAACCATTTCTCCAGGCCTTTCATTCTCGCATACTCACTCCAAACACAACACAGACCTGCAGATCTCCCATCTGTGCCCTAGCCAACCCAAAGGTGGTTTGGACACTTATCATGCTCACTTTTTTTTTTTTTGGTGATGCTGGGAATTGATCCACCTGGGCCTCTAGCCCCACCAACAAGGTGCAAGTACCTCAGTAGAACAGTACCCACCAGCACCGTGAGTCTGACGAGATTCTATGCTTCTCACTAACTTTGACCTGTTCAACACCCTGAACAGTGCCAATCTTCTTGAACTGATATGAAAAATCTGAGGTACAAAAAGTCTTGATCAACTTGATTGGTCATATGGGTCAATTCTCCCAGTCTTGTCAGTAGCATGTACATGTGTTTCAATTGAGGTTGAATTTGTTCAGTACAAGAGTGGATACATTCTTTTTTTGAGTTTTTGGACTTAAGGCACACAAGAACTTGAAGGGAATCTGATGAGCTGTGGCCAACCTGTTCGGTTATATTGCAAAGAGTTAGGCACTATAGTGTAGCAAAAAAGTATAGTGTCTGTTGGGTCTGTTGGGTCTGTGAATGGTCTGTGGAGTCTGTGAGTGGTCTGTGGAGCCTGTAGACAAAAGGTAGTTTGCTGATGAAGGGATCGAGTGGTCCACATTGGGCCATGTAAAGTAGGAGTCTAGGACAGGGCATCCGTTGTATAAAGGAGTCTCAAAAGGAGTAAAAGAAAAAGAAAAAGTGCTATTGCCATTGCCCTCTAAGGGCGTAGCCAATAGCCAATTGTCTATGGGGAAATCTGTAACATTAGCTCCTTTGTTGGTAGAAGTAAGCACCTGTGCTACATCAAAACCCATGGGGGTCTCCCTCATTGAAAATGACATTGTTATTGTGACCCCAGTTGGACAGGGTGTTCCGGTCTGGGAGACTAGGACAGTCTCATTGATTATGTCCTGGAGTGAGAGCTTGACAGTACAGGCAGTGGTAGGTGGGACAGTGGGGTTGGAAGTGTCTGACCTGCCTACAATGGAAGCAGCAGATGAGGTGGGGGTGGTGAGGACAGGAGTATGGGGGTGGGTCATCTGAGGATAGGGAGGAGACCATGGCGGTGGGAGTAGCAGGTGGGGTTGTAGGAGGGCTGTCAACAGGGAGGTCTTGGAGGAGACCAATGATTGTGTCGAGGAGGGTGTCTCCCACCATGGGAGGCTCGGCTGCAGGTTGTCCATGAGAGGGCCCAGGTGGTGCAAGAGCAATAGTGATGCCCTGACACTGGCAGGATCGTATGGGGGTGGGAGAGACAGTGGCAGGAGTGGGGGAGAAGAAGTCAGCTCTGACAGGTACCAGTCAACTAACTGGGACATGGCTTCCACCACATTTGATGGGTGCGGGTGGGCTAGCTGTGGCAATAGCAATGGGTGCAGTAGTGGGAAGATACAATTGTTGCTCAGTGGGCAAGAGCACAATGAGAACAGCATGGAGGATGGGTTGTAGATCGTCCTGTGGGAGGTGTGGGAGGATGAGTGTTACATTTCACTTTTCTTTTCACTTCATCTTCACCTCTCGTCTTCTCTCAGACTACACCTTCATTACCGCATAGGCCGTTAGGGTCTCGCTTATGCCATTACCCTTGACCCACACTAATTCCATTGTATTCCACAGACATTCTATCTTACTCATTGTGCTCTTGTCATATGCTGTGCCCTTCGCACATTCGTCATTGTTTCGTCATCTCTTTGTCATTCTTGCTTACTCCGTTGCTGTGCATAGCAGTGCTTGTGAGTCATGACAAGTCATTTCCCTTTTATATCCAGATGACTCCGCTGCCTGCCCTAAAGGGCCTTTACGTATATAAACCTAGATACCCGCTCTTGTAAACCTCAGTCTTGATCCACTCAATCTATCTGAGCTTACTTGACTCCTCCTGCATCCGTCATCAGATCGCCTCCTTCGACACCCTTGTCTCCATTGTCAACTCCCAAGTCTTCAACCATCCCCTGGTTAGCGACCGGAACTCTCTCGTCTTTGTCGTCTTCTGCAACAGGAAGACTCCTGGTTGTCACACAACCAACCGACGTGTCGCCATCACTCCTCATCTCGCATCTTTAGGTCGCACCCCCTTGCTCTTGTTCCAATACATGGGTCAGTCATCACTGCTGCAGAACCTGAGAACCCTCAACCCTTCATCCTCACGAGTCTTATACTCAGTCCTGAGTCTACGGTAGCCTGCTTACGCAGCAACTGTAACAATGGGAGAGAAGCCCTAGTGCCAGAGGACATCAAGGCACTGGCTCTGGAGGTCCCAGAGCATCTGTTGGAAGGCTCCTGCCCAGTCCTCCAGGTGGATGTTCGGCATGCACAAGTAGAGCTCCTGTAGTGTACAGGTGGTGCGGTAGATTCATGTTCCCTCAATGAGAGTCTCATTGCAGCTGAATAGGGGTTGATGCTCAAGCAAGAGAGTAAGCGACAGGGAGGCAAGGATCAAGGCATAAAGGGCACAGCAGGCACGGTATGGAAGGCGAGTGGGAAGAAGGGGAATAGGAGAGATGGAAAACAAAAACTTGTTAAGAGGGATTTTGAGAGAAGGGGACAGGTTGTGGGAAGGCATATCAAGGGGAGTTAACCATCTGAAACACAGAAGGTCATTCTAATTTATAGGTGCAGAGAAGGCATGGCACATGAGCTATATTGGGAGCAGACTCCCAAGTGTTTTTAGAGGACGGGTACCTGATTCATTTGACTAGGAATTGGTGTTTGCCAGCGGAACCCCAATGACCCAAAATGGATGCGACTTCATATTCTTCTTCTGATCCGATGATTTCTGTAGGTGGTTTGTGGAAATTGGGACCATGCTCATTGGTTTCCTGATAAAGTGAAAGAAGTAAGGCGTGGAACACGATGTGGATCTTCCACATGGGTGGTAGTCGGAGGTGATAAGATACCAGGGATAAGACCTGGGAGATCCCAAAGGGTCCTTCCCTTCGAAGGGCAAGTTTCTTGGACGTGTAGTGAAGATAGAGGTTCTTTCCATCTAGCCAGACCCTTTGACCGGTTTTCCAAGGGGTAAACTTGGAAGTGATACATTCTTTCATGTCTTGTTGGGCCTTGAGATGGGCTGAGTGTGCCTCCTTTTGTGTATCATCCAAGATGGAGAGGCGCTCCTCAGTGGATGATATGAAAGTGTTGAACAGATACATAGGCAGAGGCCTACTCAAGTGACTCACCTGTTAGGTTTGTGTCATATCCCATATTTTGCACAAGTCCAACTCCGAGATGATCTCGCTTCAAATGCAACTCCTGATGTCTGGACTTCAATTCTTAGACCTTTCCCTGTTTGTCCATTTCATTCTATCTCTTTTCATACTAGTCTTGCACTGTAGAATACTCCTGTAACCTGTGTCTCGCTTAACAGCACAGCTCCGGTCTTCATGCATACCCGACTCCACTCCAGTTATATGCTTTCCGTCTTACTCAGTCTCTCACCAATCTCTCTTACTCCATTACTAATCTCCATTTTCCCTCCGAGTATATAAACTGTAGTACTCCGACCTTTGTACCCTTCAGTCTGAATATTAGTTTTATCCGCTACTCCATCTGATCTCCTTTAAAGACCTCAATGGTCTTACCATCCGCTCGACTTCACTTTCTAAGTGTTAAGTCATATCTCCGACCCTCCGACCTTCATCTCCAAAATCCAGGACAAGACTTTTGACAAGGGCGCACCACATACGGTGAAGCCGATGTCCTTCTGATCAAACTTAACTTTGGAGTTCCGGAGTTACACTCGGAGTTGCATGATTCTAACAGTTCACTGTAACTGAGAACAGAGTAGTTCAGGGTTAAGAGATATATTTCTCACAGCTGTGGGAAGCTGGTTTATATACAGACATGTATGTCTAGATGGTAGTCTGTGGAGATATCTAACTACTCATATGTTATGTAATACTACACTGCTGATTAGATTAATCCGTTATCTCAACACTCCCCCTTGTCTTGTGTACATAGACACTTTAGGCATAGTAGGGCATTCATTCAAGTTGTTTAGACTGGTGAGTGAAACTCCAAATCAAGTTGAGGGTGAAACTTCTCGAATTTGACATGTCTGAGGTTGTTGGTGAACATATCCGCTGGATTGTCATCTCCTGGGATAAAAAGTAGTTCAACTTGTTTATATATCATCACAGCATCTCTGATAAAGTAATATTGGATGTGGATGTGTTTGGATCATTTCTCAGTGACAGGATTCTGAGCTATGAATAGCGATCCTTGATTGTCACCACAGATCAGGATTGGTTTTAGATGGTATCCGAGTTCATCCATCATTTGGAAGATCCAGACAGCTTGGTGAGAACAGTCGCTCAAAGCCATGTATTCTGCTTCAGTAGAAGACAGTGCAGTTGTTTTCTGTAAGTGCAAATTCCAAAGGAAAGCACCATCAGCCGGTTTCATATAGAATCCGGTCTGGGAGTGACTGGTTATTTTATCTTGACCCCAGTCAGATTCAGTGCATGCAATCAGGTCTTTTCCTTAAGATCCATCATACACAAGTGAATAATCATGAGTGCCTAGGAGATATCGGCATATATATAAAGTCTTATCTAGATGTTTCTGAGATGGATTGGCAGATTGCCTTGCTAATTGTGTAACAGCATAAGCAATATCAGGGCATGTGCTGATCATTAAATAAAGTAATGAGCCAATCACTGTCTGGAAGCACGTCTGCAACTCAGTATTAACAGGGGCATCATTCTTTGCTGGGTAGTATCCCGGTGGTAGAGGAGTACAAGTGTTACGGATTTCCCCATAGACAATTGGCTATTGGTGACACCCCTAGAAGGCAATGACTCTTACTTCATGTGGCCTGATGTGGACCACTCTATTCCTTCCTCAATGACGGGTGGTTGGTTCGAGAGCAATCCCGACCAATGGCTCTAGTTGGAAGTGGTTCTCTGCTTCTCCTTATGGGTACTGTGGATCTTGATCTTATTCCATTTAGGTATATTCCCTCCTTTGTACACAGCTCTCCGCTTTACTCTTTCGGATGACTCCTTTCAAAACATCCTGTATTCGTACTATGGTCTTCCATATGGACACTCACTTCTCCTTCTGGATGCTTTCCATATCCAGTCATATCCTTTTGTATCCCTATCTCTTTACATATATAAGGTGTCTTCCCATCTTCTATGTTCCTTAGCTAGTTCTGCGCAATTCAGTGTACTTCTAAGTCTCCACTCCACATGACACTTCTCCCTCATGGTTGAAGCCTCTCAGCGCGGTCAGATAGAGCCCTCTTCCTAACAGATGTCACTGCTCTAAGCCAAATTCTCTTTGCTAGCCTAAGGTGTGGGTGAGTCATCACTGCCTGACAGCTAAGCTGATTTTGAAGACTAGTTATTGTACGCTCTCGCATAACAAAAGAACTAGCTGAACTTTTGTCCCTGTTTCTATCGCAGAGGACCTGTACAAGCCCAACATGAAATGTAGCAACCTTGCGACATTGAATGTAGACTCGGACAGTGAACCCGAAGAACCATCCTCCCCACCGTACGCCAATCTGTATCAATCCACATCTCCTGTTTGCACTCCTCAAGCTTCTTATTCTTCTCTACCACTGCACCCTCCCTCTTGAGGTTTACCAAGTGCGCGAAGAATTGTAGGAAGCTCTCAAAACCCCACCCCCTTCCATTCTGACCCCCACCTCCCTGAACAGCCCCCTATCCTGTTCTCTCCTCCCTGAGAACCCTCTCCTGCACCTGCACCCCTGGCATCCCTTCCTCCTCCCAGATCCCCCTCTCCCATCACTGTAGACCAAGAAGACAACATGGGCAATGACGAACTCAAAGCTGGTCTCCCCAAAGACTTCAGCAGTAAAAGTGAAGATGCCAATAGATGGTTGTAAGGCATGCTGCACTACTTCAGCATGAATGAGAAGAAATATCCTGCGTGCACCCAGGTTATTACGCTGCTCAACAAAATGAGCAAAGGACGAGGGATGGTATTTTCTGAAGGCTGGTATATGAAGCTCAACACCCACAACACCAACAAGATTTCTGATGAGCAAATTCTTCTCAACCTCATCAAGTCTTTTAAAGACACTTTTATCCCCGTTGACCTTCAGGACAGAGCCCACATGACCCTCCAAGACATACAATAATGCAATGTGAGGTTGCACTTGTCTCTCTCTGGTGAGGAACCAAGAGAGGTTACCAGCGACAGCTATGTCGAAGGTATAGGAAGGTCTGACTTACAGGGAGACTCACTAAGCACTAGGAGCGGATCAAGATAAGCCTTGAAAGAGTATATTGAGAAGAGACTCAATTGACTGGGTTAAGGAGAGTGTACAGTAGGAGCTCTCCTTTGTATACAGGAAGGTATGTGTATGCACCTGTGTGCATCTCTATCATAAAAGGATATGAGAGATAAGAATGAGTCATAAGGAATGACAAAAGATATGTGAGTATCACATTGAAGATAAAGAGATAAGCTATCAGCCAAGGGTGTAATAGACGCTTATCTATGAGGTCATGATGAGTAAATATGATAGTGTCATATGGACCTAAGGTCCAGACATCTGATGTAATCAGGTTTAGATTATGGTGGCTGTAAAGGAAGTCCAAAGATGAACACCATGATTCTCAATAAGTAATTCCAAGAGCAATGTCTCAATGAGACTGTTGATGAGTGACAATTGGCCGCCCTACAATGAGATAACCGAGCGGGCCAATAGATTCGGCTCAAACGGAATACCATCGCTGATGACACCAATGACACCAATGAGGATGCTGATGACCATTCCAGTGAAGGTGAGAATGAGCTGCTGCATGTCGGCAGGATCCCATCCAAGCCTGCAGGAAAACGCCATAGGGTTGATGCCGGGCCATCCACTCAGTTGCACTCTACAACCGCTGCTGAGCCTACTGGAAAGGCACTAAAGTCAGTCAAACACTGGCGTGTGGCCAACTCTCAAGTGAACACTGCTATATCCCCATGGTGATCTTGTTGCAATACAATGGCCACAGTACATGGGTTGCTCGACTAACGGCACTCTGAGTGATAGCTAACCCAACCACAAGAAGATAGAATGATAGTGTTGCCTTCGGATACTGATAGGCGTAGGGGACGAGAGAACGAACAAGGAACGGCTTAGTCAACTAACCAATGCACTATGGGGTGAATCACAGTTATTGATAGGACTGGGGTACTCTACGGTTACATGGAAGCCTTACATACGTACAGCTACCACTATTAGTAATCCAGTCCAGGGCATAGGGTATCAGGGTAAAGTGATGTCATAGATAAGGAAAAGGGTTCTTAACCAATAGCATAAAGAGCGAGGATCTAGACCAGGAGGAATGAGGGAACGGTGTGCATACCAGGAGGTAGGCTTGAGGCATGACGTCATAGATAGGTAGAAGGTTTACCCAGGTCTAGGTCGTATCACATGATGGTCGGGGCTAGACTGCTTAGTCAGCAAGTCACATGATCTGCTAAAGGTAATCAATTAGTGCAATCGCGAGTGAGACAAGTCTCATGTTGCGTAGAAAGCGAAAAGTGAAAGAATGTTATGTGTGATTCATAACAGATCTGGCTGGAAACATGTGGCACTTTGGGCACGTGATGAAAATGTACCCACACCAAGCGAGGTGGGAAGAACCAAGCAGAAATAGAGTAAATGTTTGGTTTCCATTGACATATCTAACACTGAGTACATACTTTGCGGCCAAAGTGACATATGGATTTAAATATACTACTAAGAATGCATCACCAATATGTCCTGCACAGTGGATGATACTTCCAATGCTGCTGTGGATCTAACTCTCACCAGCAGATTCACTTGATCAAGTGTAATGGCAACCTTCTCTAGCTTCCTTGTCAAAGCTTGCTGACAATACTAGAGCTCTATTAGTTGGGTGCCATAGCATTGATAGGCGGTTCTCAGCATAGTGTCCATCTCCAGATAGAATGTGTTAGGGTCCACACTGCCCCTTTGAAACAGAGTGGCTTGCCAATCCACAACACAGTGGGTATCATCAACTATTTGATCAAGCTGACGATGAGTATAGTAATGCAGAATATATGAATGGAGATTTGCTTACTATTGTCCAGTCCCCACTCCAGCCATCCCAGAACACTCTTTGCCGCCATAACATCATACACATTCCCTAGCGGTGTGACCAGGGATGTCGGGCAGTGACTGCAAAGAGGCAGACATGCAGCATTAGCGAGGATGCATGCTCTTGTGTCCTTGTCAACCGCCAATGTGCCAACACTGTCCAAGTCACCATGGCTGTCAGTCTGAATGGCCATGGTTGTGGATGAACGACCAGGCACAGCCTGTTCAAGGGGAAGTGGTATAGGTGGAAGAATACCGGTGAACTCAAACACTGGTGGGAATTTGTCAACGCGCAAGGGTCCAGCAACTGGCATTGATGGCAGGCATGGCAACGATCTAGTGAATTCGAATGTGGGCAGGGAATGAGGGAGGGGATTAGAATAGTGTAGTGGTGCGATTGCGAATTGTGTTGGCGTCAATGGTATGTCAACATCCATTGACTCAGGATGAGATGGCGCCAACACAGGACTAGAGGCGATGAGGTCATTGGTGAATCTTACTTTGCATTGTGAGCATGTAGAGCGTTTACCAGCGAGTGATGGTTGCATGGTGTGATAAAGAGAGATGTTGGTGGATGTTTTGTGGAACTGCCACCATCTATGTGGAAGCGGGTTGATGAAAATGCTTTGATGAATGTGTGTGTTACAAACGTACTTTTTCCAATGACATTCAGTCCTTATGATCGCTTCTATCCTTAACAACTTTCATCACTCAAACTTCATGTCTTTCAAGTCACATGACTTGCTGACTAAGCAGGTCTAGACTCTTATCTCTTATCTATGACATCATGCCTCATGCCAAACACATGTTCTCTTATCATCCAATAGCATATGTCTCTCTTATCTTTGCTTACTCATGCTTCTCTATCGACCAATGGCCTTATTCCCTCTTATCTCTTACATAGCCTTATGTACAAATAGTTACAAACACCTGTATAGTATATATAGAGTGAATGCATCGCTCAAGGAACTTCAGTAAAGTTCTCTTGTGTTTTCCCCTACTTGCTACTTGGGAGAGCGACTTGGATCTTTTCTTATTGTTTCCCATTCACACCCCTTCACAGCGATTCTAGATCCCTGGTGGGTTTAGGGTTGTTTCAGTGTGGACCCCACAGCTGTCAGCTATTGTTATATAAGTTGGATTTCGGAGTATATTTCAGCAGCCTTGCTGCAACCAGCATACCAAACACCACAACCACTATCTCACAACACTTTCAACCCTTACATTTGCACCATGTCTCAAACTCCCTTCAATACCTCTACTGCAGTGATCACTTGTGAGAGCAATGTCATCAAGTCCTCTCTGCCTGCCTTGGAGAGTCAAGACCCTGAAGTCTGGGTGGAGGTCTGTAAAGCGATCATACCAGCGCTGGTAAGTTATCGGTTTTATTTCATGTTGCATATTAACCACATCTATCTAGCATAAAATTTCCGAGGTTGTCTTGGTTGGCCTCTCGGTACCTCCATTCGTCATTGTGGCGGCAATGGAGTTTGAATGCATCAACAAGAAACTTGCTGCTGGTCAATGGCCAGCTTGGGATGCGATCAAGACTCCAACCAATGCTATCAAGACACATCCTTGGTATGAATTCAGCCAAGCAACCCCTCCAGTCCTTCAAGGACTCTCTTTCGATTTACTGCCCTTTTAATGCAATACGGGGTTGCACTTGTCTCTCTCTGGTGAGGAACCAAGAGAGGTTACCAGCAACAACTATGTTGAAGATATAGGAAGATATGGCTTAGAGGAAGACTCACTAAGCACTAGGAGCAGATCGAGATAAGCCTTGAAGGAGTATATTGAGAAGAGACTCAATTGACTGGGTTAAAGAGAGCATACAGTAGGAGCTCTCCTTTATATACAGGAAGGTATGTGTATGCACCTGTGTGCGTCTCTATCATAAAAGGATATGAGGGATAAGAATGAGTCATAAGGAATGACAAAAGATACATGAGTATCATATCAAAGATAAGGAGATAAGCTATCAGCCAAGGGCGTAAGAGACACTTATCTATGAGGTCATGATGAGTAAATGTGATAGTGTCATATGGACCTAAGGTCCAGACATCTGATGTAATTAGGCCTAGATCATGGTGGCTGTAAAAGAAGTCTGAAGACGAACACCATGATTCTCAATATTCTCTCTCACTAGAAACATTGTCATCATAGAAAAGGTGAAAGAGTGAGACATTTCCTTCCATGCTCAAAAGCTATCCTCCCAAGGTTCTTGGTGAAGATATCTGAAAACTGGATGTTGGTGGGAACGTAGTATAGCATGACTTCACCGAACTTGACAGCTTCTCAGATATAGTGTTCCGGTATGTGAACGTGTTTGGTACGTCCTTCTTGAGCTGGATTCAAAGCAAGGAAGATGGTGCCTTGATTATCGGCACACAGTGGGATAGGGGGAAGAGGGAAAGATATCTCTTCAAACATGTTGCATATCCATTGGATCTGCTTGCAATATTCTGTCATACCACAGTATTCTGCTTCGGTGGAGGAAAGGTGAACTCTCTTCTGTTGCTTGGAGAGCTATGAGACAATTCCATTACCTAGGTAGATGGAGTAACCAGTAGTTGACCATGAGGTCTCTACGTTATGACCGGAGAGTCAAAACCACTAAACACTATGCTTTGGGGATCATGCTAAGACCCGCACAAACAGAACTGAGGAGAGGTGAGAGAAGAGGAAGATTAGTCCTTGATGTCTGGCTGGGATAACCCAAGAACCAAATGAATACAACTGGGGAAACGACTGTAGGTACAGGCAGGTACTTATACTGTTGGGCTATCTGTGACTAAGCATGACTAATGAGATAGCAAGAATAGCCATCCAATGGCATAAAGGGTGCTTATCGGCACGTGTAGAAGGCATGTCATATCTATGATGTAGTGTGGGAGCGATCCGGTAAATCGGGAAGGTGAAGTAACCGGTATCTGGAATGATCTGACTAAGTCTAGGCCAGTATCTATGAAGGGAACCCTAACCCTTGAACAGGATAAGGATAATGATAAGGGTTAAGTTAGGTAAAAGTCTTTGAAAATTGTAACAGAGAAGGTGGTTCAGAAGATGTTTCTGGTGGAGGAGTAAGTGGTGATGGTGAATGAGATGGTTGATATGATGGTGAAGAAGATGATGGATAGATAGATGGAGAAGATTGGAAGCATAGAGGTATAGATGGTCGTCGAGGTGATGAGGCTCAAGAACTATGTGATCGAGTAAGCGATCTCTGTATTCTTGGTAGAGAACAAGCTGGGGAACGCTGTAGATGGGGAATTGATCCGGTGGTGACGAAGATAGTATCAGGAGGTGGAGTGGCCTTTCTTTGATTGTCCAACTTATCTTCAAGAAGGTCGTCTGTATGGTCCTCGGTAATCTGAATAGGTTTGCTTCTAGACTTTCCAGAACATGATAGGAAACGTGTCTTATTAAAAGTGGCGTTGGTGGAGATAAAAGAACAATGTCTGGCTTGCAACCAGAATCTCCAGCCTTTGGTGTTGGTCTCGTAACCAATGAAGGTCATCTCTTCAGCCTTAGCAGAGAGTTTGGATTCTCGCATCTCCTGTAGAATAAACACGAAAGCACTGCAACCGAAAACGCAGAAATAGGATATATCAGGGGTCTTCCCAGAGAATATCTTGATGGGAGTCTTCCAATTGTGATGTCGCATAGGTTGTCTGTTATAGATATGAAGTGAAGCTTCGGCAACGTCTTGCCAGAATACTTCGGGTAAACAGGCCTGATAGTGAATGGATCCAGCTTTCTCCATAACTGTGCGATTAAACCTCTCTGCACGTCTGTTCTGTTGAGGTGTGTGGGGAACAGAGGTTTCATGATGAATACCCTTGGACATGAAGAACGCTTGTGTGTCCTTGCCCAGGAATTCCTCCCCACAATCTGAACGTACAGAGGTGACAGCAGAACCAGCCTGTGTCTCAAGTAGAGCAAACATCGCAACAAGAGAAGCGCATGCCTGGGATTTCTCCCATAAAAAGGAAAGCAACATGTAGCCAGAGAAGTTGTTGATCAAAGTAAGGATGTAGTGTTTTTGTAAGTGTGACTCTTTGGGAAAAGGTCCCATCAAGTGGGCATGCAGCAACTGAAGGGGGCGAGTAGCATGCTTGTCTGATGATACATAAGACCAATTAGGCATTTTGCCTTTTGTGCATTCCTTGCAAGGAGGAGAGGTAACAGGCGGAATGAGGCTGGGAGAACCTGTTGAACAGATACAAAGGCAGAGGCCTACTCAAGTGACTCACCTGTGAGGTTCGCTATCACTGAGAACGTAGTGGTTCAGGGTTAAGAGATATATTTCACACAGCTGTGGGAAGCTGGTTTATATACAGACATGTATGTCTAGATGGTAGTCTGTGGAGATATCTAACTACTCATATGTTATGTAATACTACACTACTGATTAGATTAGTCCGTTATCTCAACACTCCCCCTTGCCTTGTGTACATAGACACTTTAGGCATAGTAGGACATTCGCTCTAGTTGTTTAGACTGGCGAGTGAAACTCCAAACCAAGTTGAGGGCGAAACTTCTCGAATTTGACATGTCCGAGGTTCTTGGTGAACATATCCGCTGGATTGTCATCTCCTGGGATAAAAAGTAGTTCAACTTGTTTATATATCATCACAGCATCTCTGATAAAATGATATCGGATGTGGATGTGTTTGGATCGTTTCTCAGTGACAGGATTCTGAGCTATAAATAGCGATCCTTGATTGTCACCACAGATCGGGATTGGTTTTAGATGGTATCCGAGTTCATCCATCATCTGGAAGATCCAGACGGCTTGGCGAGAACAGTCACTCAAAGCCATATATTCTGCTTCAGTAGAAGACAGTGCAGTTGTTTTCTGTAAGTGCAAATTCCAAAGGAAAGCACCATCAGCCGGTTTCATATAGAATCCGGTCTGGGAGTGAGTGGTTATTTTATCTTGACCCCAGTCAGACTCAGTGCATGCAATCAGGCCTTTTCCTGAAGATCCATCATACACAAGTGAATAATCACGAGTGCCTAGGAGATGTTACACGAGAGTGTACAATCACTAGGCTTTTTACTCCAGCTAACTCTTAGGCGGCAATGTCTCACCCACGCCTTCGAGCTAGGAATCGAGAACTGGATCCGAAGGCAGCGACATCCGTTAGGAAGAGGGCCTTGATCCGCAATGCTGAGGGTCTTCGACTGTTAGGGAGAAGTCTCACACCGATTGGAGTCTTAGAAGTACGCTGAATTGCACAGAACTAGCTAAAGAACATAGGAAGGCGAGAAGTGCCTTATATACATAAAGAGGCGTGGATACAAAAGGAATCTATCTGGATATGGAAAGCATCCAGAAGGAGAAGCAGGAGTCCATGTGGAAGACCGCACTACAAATACAGGATGTCCCGAAGGAGTCATCTGAAAGAGGAAAGCGGAGAGCCGCGTACGAAAGGGGAAACATACGTAATAGTAAATGTGGAGATCCACGGAACAGAAGGAAGGAATCCGCGGTACCCATAAGGAGAAGCGGAGAGCCGCTTCTGGAATCAGAGCCACTGTTCAGGATTGCTCTCGAACCAGCCACCCGTCATCGAAGAAGGAATGGAGTGGTCCACATCGGGCCACGTAAAGTAAGAGTCTAGGACGGGGAAGCCGTTGTGTAAAGGAGTATCATAAGGGGTGAAAGAAAAAGAAAATGTGCCATTGCCGTCGCCTTCAAGAGGTGTCGCCAATAGCCAATCGTCTATGGGAAAGTCCGTAACAATCCCTGCTTCGCCTCCACCTCTTCCTACGCCTCCACCTTGTTACTCGCTTCAAGATGACCCCTACGGAACTCCCCACTCCCCTTCTGTGTATAATGGGTGGACATACCCGACGGACTAGATCCATTCTCCGATCTGTAATCAGAACACCGTGTTCCTTATATGTTAACCCCTAGGACTCTTTCTCTTTCTGTCTCTTTGCTCTCCCGATTACCTTGTATGCTTAGCGGGACTCCATCCCTATCTTCAGACTTCTCCTGAGATCCCTATCTCACCTTTTAGATCCACTTCCCAAACGGACGCTCTGGCTCCTTGTGTTCCATTCATATGACTCGTGCCCCCTATCGTCCCCAGTATAAAGACACAGCCCATGTACAGTAGTTCCCTAGCTAGTTCTACGCAATACCAGCGTGGTTACCTTGCTCTTCCTCCGAACAGACTCCCTGTTCGAGTCCTCAGACATCTGACTCCATCTAGAACCTCTGGTTCATTCGGATTACCATATTTGGAAGTCCAGTTCGTTTGGATTACTATATCGGGAAGTCCGGTTCGTTCGGATTACCATATTGGGAATTCCGGTTCATTCCTGTTTTGCTCATATCTCTGTCAATACTCGTTTTCTCGAGTTCAAGCTCCACTACCAAAAATCCCATTCGGTCATAGCTACAACTTTCAGTATACTTGAACCGCGATCAGAGGACTTCCTGACCTTCTCGAACCTTGAAACCCCTGACGCCCCGCTTAGCATAACAGATTGCAACCCCCAAGTGGGAATAACAATCCACAGGGGAGAAACAATAAAGGCGATGGACAGAGAAAAGGATATAACCAGAGACAACGCAAAGGTAAAGGCAAGGCTAATGAAGCAATCGCTTCAACCTTTGTCACTGAACAGGAACTGGATCCGTACTACAGACAAGTTGAAGAAGATTTCCGCATTCCATCTCCGGGTCTCTCGACCCATTCACCTGTTGATTACCTTATGGAGACTTCAGCAGAGATGCAGGAATATCACTTCGACTCAGACCACGTTGAACATGGTTGGGATGACTCCCATATGGATATTGCTCTGGAAGCTGGACCATCTTCATGTCCCTTTCGAAACCACAGCAGCTCCTTCTCTGTCTGAGCTGACTGCGAGACCCTTACCTGATGGAAGGAGAAAGAAGAAGGAAAAGAAGAAGAAGTTAACCATTATGGTTGGTGGTTTAGCTATAGGACCTTCTTTACCTGGCACTTCTGTCAGAGATCTGTCGCCTACCGGGCAGGTTCAGTCATATCTCGACTCATATGATCCTATTAGCTTCTCTAGCTTGAGACAAGGTGTTAACACCATGACTCACAGAGATGAGCCTATCGCTCGCCACACTGTATTCCCTAATGAGAATCACATCTTTACTTCAGGCCTGTATACTGTTGGAGATACTGAGGACTCGACCCGCAACTATTGGATGATAGATAGTGGTTGTACCGACCACATCTCTCCCTATCTTAATGATTTTGCTCATCTTGATAGAGGAACCAGAAGCACTTTGGTCACTAATGGTTCTACCGTTGCTATGCATGGACCTGGTAAAATTGTACTTCGTCCTGATGCCTTTAAACCCATCATCCTAGATTGTGTGTGGTATGCTCCTCACGCTGCACACAGATTGTTATCTATCCTGACTCTTGCCTCTCAAGGCTACAAGACTCGGATAACGGACGGTGTGACCACCATCCAGGACAACAACAGCTCTCTGGTCATCTGGGCCACTGCCTCATTTCCAGAGAACAATTTACACTGGTTCTGGTCTACTCTGATTGCTCCAGGTATTATTGCGTCACTGACATCAAACACCTCTTATGAATTGTGGCACCAGCACATGGGACATCCATCCAAGAATGTGCTTCGACATCTCTCTCGTCACTCTGTTGGTTCTATTGAGATAACACACTAATCTAATCAGTAGTGTAGTATTACATAACATATGAGTAGTTAGATATCTCCAAAGACTACCATCTAGACATACATGTCTGGATATAAACCAGCTTCCCACAGCTGTGTGAAATATATCTCTTAACCCTGAACCACTACATTCTCAGTTATAGCAAACCTCACAGGTGAGTCACTTGAGTAGGCCTCTGCCTATGTATCTGTTCAACAGGTTATGAGCCCCGAGTGGCCAGTTGAGCGATGATCTACTCTCGCCACTGACTACTCAAAGGTGAAACACCTGGTTCGCTTATCTATGCGATGGTT
The DNA here is from genome assembly GCA_038091155.1 of Harrya chromipes. Taxonomy (NCBI): domain Eukaryota; kingdom Fungi; phylum Basidiomycota; class Agaricomycetes; order Boletales; family Boletaceae; genus Harrya; species Harrya chromipes. Next base: position 89 of record JBBPNX010000310.1, on the reverse strand, counting down.
ATACCTCGCTGGACATAATCGAACAGAAAGTCGTTCTGTGTGAAGGTTTAACCTCACCGAACACCCCTAGATGCGATCTCGCTCAGGGA
>JBBPNX010000309.1:0-23740 GCA_038091155.1 Harrya chromipes | reverse complement strand
AACTGGCGAGAACATATCAAGAACGTGGTGGTGCTCGTCCAAGAGAATCGGTGAACGAAACTCTGCCATCCATTGTTTAAGGACTTACTCTAACTGACCGCCACGTCTCGTCAGTTCGTTTGACTCGTTCTTCGGCGACCTTTCTTTCCGGAACGATATCAACAACATTCGTTATTTGCGAGGCAAATACTGCAACCCAGTATGTGTCACCTTCAATTGGTAGCCACGTTCCGAAATTGACGAAAATACAGGCTAACACCACTTTGACGAACGAGACTACGTGGATATGTGCTGAGCCTACTGGCCCCAATGTGTCTCCAGACGACCCGAATCACTCTATCACCGGCGTCAACTACGAACTCTTCTCCACCTACCACCCCAACGAATCAGGTCCGACCGAGGCCATCGAGAGCGCAGAAACCATGCTGGGATTCGTCATCGAACATGAAGTCACCCACGGCACACACAACCTAACCCGTGCTGCCGAAGTTATGCGATACCTTCCCGAGGACATGATACCCGTCTATCGTACCATGGCCGAGAACTACGTCGTGTTCGACCACTGGTTCTGTGACGTTCCTGGTCCTACGAATCCCAATCGGTATGCTCGTCATCAAACTTGACTCCGCTCCACCTAATGTCATGATTTAGCGCCTACATGACTTCTGGCACGTCTTATGGTCACGGCAAGAACGACGAAGCGTTCAACGTCTTTAGCCTTCCTCAGCGCTCGATCTTCCAACAACTCGACGAAGCCAATATCACCTGGGTCAACTATTACAATTCTAGTTTCCATCCAGACTCCGAGTTCTACCAGTGGACGTATACTAGTGGGAGGTACAAGACCCACGTCCAACCCGTCGCGCAGTTCTTTGCAGACGCAGCGGCTGGGACGTTGCCTCAGTTCACTTGGATCAATCCCGAGGTATGACGATCGAATGTCTCGCAGGTATTCATTTCTGATTGGCTATATTTTTCGTTTTCAGTGTTGCCTTTACGATTCTATGCATCCTCCTAGTCCCATTAACATGGGAGAGGCGTGGACGAAAAGTGTTTACGAGGCACTTCGTAGCTCATCACAATGGGATAACACGCTCTTCTTACTCACCTTTGACGAGCACGGTGTACGTCACTTTATTTGGCCTGCACGTAGAGACTCATACATATCGCTCCCCTGGTGACAGGGCTACGCAGACCACGTGCCTCCACCGGTGGGTGTGCCCCCTGGCGATGACCTCACCTACACAGAAGTAACGCAAGACGGGAAACCCTATACGTTTTCATTTGACAGACTTGGCCTCCGGTAGGTCCAGTCCATACACTCATATTCCCTGACAAATTAACACTGCATAGCGTACCCACCCTTGTCATCTCACCTTGGGTCGACAAAGGCGCGCTCGAACACTTGGGCAGGGGTGGTTCAATTTACAGTCACTCCTCTCTTCCAGCCTTCATCAGCAAGGTAAAACCATGCGCATACCTGTTGGGGTCAAAAGGCGTCCAACCATTCTGATGCTTCACTTTACGTTGTAGCTGTGGAACCTAGATGACGGCGTGCCCCTCACACCGCGGGTCGCTTCTGCGGCCAGCTTTGAGCATCTCATCACGGATCACTTCCGTGCGGATACCCCACTGGTCTTGCCCGAGCCCTGGGGATATGTGGCGGTGGAAGATTGTGATCAGTCAACAGTCTCTCCGGAATTGTGTACATCCGAGCCTCAATTGATGGTCAACCTGGACTACCTTACCGACATACCTGACTGGGATGACGAACGCGAATAGAGAGCGAAGAAGGGTATCATCAGCTTGGGAGACGGTAGCACGAACGATCACAAGTCACGTATCACACTTGCGTGGCCATGTTCCATTATTCTTCGTTGTCAAAATAATGCAAATTTTCTGGTCAGCAGACGTGCAGGTTCGCGTGACCTCCTTCCCAAGGATGTCATGGTCACCAGGCATTGATGCGTTGTTGTCAACTCACGTCCTCGATATCGCCCTCGCCAGCTTGCCAATGGCGCCACCAGCAACGCTATTCCCATGTCGAGAAGCGTCATTACCTTGCTTCACACATGATTGGTCATCTGGCCATCTGGAAACGGGTACAGGGTGTTGACATGTTTAGCCAAGCCTGACCCCGTCCCGTCCCCGTCCCCATCTATCCCGTGACCAAAGCGCCGCGGTGCCGCCTGTGTGCAACCCTAGCCTGATGCCCTACAGCGCGGCCGCCTCATGATCACGCGCAGAGGCAATTCCGTGCCTAGTTCTATTGATCTGCTTTACGTTATGCCGGGTTGACCATCCTCCAGTCGCAACGTTGACAAAGGTGGTGACAAAGGTGGTGTCGACCAATTCCCAAGCAATACGGGTTACTAAATATAATCTACCATTGGATAGCCGGAGGTACGTTGGTGCATCTGACCGGTCGAGTTTAGTCCTTAGGTCTTGGCCCTAGGGCGTTTGGGGTATAAAACGCGATCAAAGGAAGCATCCTGGCTCTACATCGAGCCTTTCTCTCCAGCTCTCCAAGCATGTTGCGTTTCATTGCTGCTCTCACCTTGGCAACTGAACTTGTCACGGTTTCCGCTTCTGCGAACTGGCAAGAGCGCATCAAGAATGTGGTAGTGCTCGTCCAAGAGAATCGGTGAACGAGATTCTGATGCTTAGGGACTGTACCCCAACTCACTACCGCATCTCGTCAGCTCGTTTGACTCGTTCTTTGGAGACCTTTCTTTCCGGAGCGATATCGACAATATTCGCAATTTGCACAGCACATACTGCAACCCGGTATGTTTCGCATTCAGGTTCCAACGATGTACCGCGGATTGACAATGCTGTAGGCGAATGCCACGCTAACCGATGAGACAACGTGGATCTGCGCTGAACCCACTGGCCCCAACGTCCATCCTGATGACCCGAATCACTCCGTCACCAGCGTCAACTACCAAATCTTCTCGAATTATCACCCCAACGATCCAGCTCCGGTCGGGACTGAAACCATGCTCGGATTCCTCATACAACAAGAAGTCACCTACAACACCAACGACGCAACTCGCGCCGCCGAAGTGTTGGAATACCTTTCCGAAGATATGATACCCGTCTATCGTGCTATGGCCGAGAACTATGTTGTATTCGACCACTGGTTCTGTGACGTTCCTGGTCCTACGAATCCCAATCGGTATGTTCGTCATCAAACTTGACTCTGCCCCAGCCAACACCAGCTAATGCATCTAGCGCCTACATGACCTCTGGCACGTCCCATGGACACGGCGAGAACGACGAAGCGTTCAACGTCTTTGGTCTTCCTCAGCGCTCGATCTTCCAACAACTCGACGAAGCCAATGTTACCTGGATCAACTATTACAACTCTAGTTTCAACCCGGACGCCGAGTTCTACCAGTGGACAAATACCAGTGGGAGGTATGAAACCAACGTCCAGCCCATCGCGCAGTTCTTTGCAGATGCCAAGGTTGGGACGTTGCCTCAGTTCACTTATATCAACCCCGAGGTACGAATCAGCATTCGCCGTATTTAGTTTAGGAATGACCATCCGTCTCCGCATCTAGTGTTGCTCCTATGACTCTATGCACCCTCCTAGTCCCATAAACATGGGAGAGGCGTGGGTAAAAAGCATTTACGAGGCACTTCGTAGCTCACCACAATGGGAGAACACGCTCTTCCTCCTCACATTTGACGAGCACGGCGTACGTACAACTTATTTGTGCTGACTTCAAAGACTGACGCGCCTTGCGCAGGGGTTCGCAGACCACGTCTCTCCACCCGCGGGCGTCCCCCCCGGCGATAACCTGACCTACACAGAAGTAGCGCAAGACGGAAAACCGTATACCTTTTCGTTCGACAGACTCGGTGTCCGGTACGTTCGATCCACACTTTCATTCGACCTGACAGATCATACCTTGCATAGCGTGGCCACCCTCGTCATCTCGCCTTGGGTCAAGAAAGGCGGGCTCGAACACCTGGGGCGGGGTGGCTCGATCTACAGTCACTCCTCCCTTGCGGCATTTATCGGCAAGGTAGAGAATCTGTGTGTTTTGTCGAACATGGCTTCATTCTGATCGCGTCTAGCTGTGGAACCTGGATGATGGCGTCCCCCTCACACCACGCGTCGCTTCCGCGGCCACCTTTGAGCATCTCATTACTGACCATTTCCGCGAAGATGCACCGCTGGTCTTGCCTGAGCCGTGGGGATATTGAGAAGGGATGATCTAGAAAAGTCGCCTCGGCGCCGTCAACTTCTCGCTTGATCGATAACACTAACAAATACAATCGGAGAGTAGAGAATGAAGAATGCATAGTACACAATGAATTGTGTCGATGCTTCCTACATTTCTCCGCATGTGTAAATGGTTTGGCAACGGGGGAGTTTTCTTCTTCTCGACGTCCTCAAGCTTGGTTGGTTTGTATGATGTGGCGTCCGGGAACCCGTTCGGGCAGTTTTCGGAGGCGTGAGGGGCGGGCCCAGGGCGGAAACTCGGTCGACTTCGTCGAGTCAAAGGATGTATGCCACGAGCAACTTACAGTAAACAGTGCGGGAGCATGAGTGACAGGGGTAGAAGCAGCAACAGTAGATCGGATTCAAACTTGAGTCAAACTATCAGTCTAAATGACCGTATCGCTCCCCGCCGTGTACTACGGGACCGTGGAGATAGGACTATAAGACTACAATGATGATTCAACGCGGACAGACGCTAGATCATATCAGCCCCACCTATTCTCCTGGAGAACAACCGCTGCCTTGACCACCGTCGACACCGCCAAGGTGTTCTTCTGCCCCGGATTTGCCGACTCTCTGACGACTTCCTTCATCAACCCCAAACGAGTCGTGCATAAGACCTTCTTGCCCCTTGGTCTACCAGCTGGTATCCCTCGATCTCCGTCAGAATCCACCATCATCGTGATTTCGTCGAACGTCTGTCCGGTACCAACGACGACGACCTTAAAGTCAGCCGCGAGCGCCTCCCCAATCGATTGCCTGAGTTGCTCTGCGGTCGAGAGAATGGATGAAATGTCGCGCCAGAACTTGGGCGACATTTTGGATTGTGTATTAAAAGTAGAAGCGGCGCAACCAGCCGCAACGAGGATGTCTGAGAGCCCCTGCATGACATGCGAGACGAGGATATCGGAGTCATCGGTGGAGGTAGGGATATCGGTGCTAGTGAGTGATCGCCAATCGGCAGCGAACGATTGAGATTCTGTTGGATCACCGTTAGCAAATTGTTGATAGCAACTGAACATTGACTGTACCTGATTTGCGCAGGTTTTCATATATCTGGTGAAGGAACTTGTCGGCCGCCTTGTCCACCGTCCACGAGGAAATGATCGAGCATAAGTGCGAGGTGAGGTAAGCCCGAAACGCAGTTGGTAGCTCAAAGGCCACGTTGTGGTGTGATATCCGTAAGCGATCCAGCAAGGATTGAGGGATAGACTTGGAAACACGTAGAACCGCGGATGCCTGTTCCTTGGTGTCGGGAGACCGGACGTGGCCGAGAAAATATGTAGATATGGAAATTGAGGTCCGTTGAATGTCTGCGTTCAGGCTGTCCAGGGTGTGGATGATTGCCCTTTCGGCGTACGCGTCCGAGTTGGCGATGAAATCGTGAGCGGCAGGTGATTCAGGTTGACTGTCTGTGACGGCAGACATGATGTCTCTTGGCCAGTCGTCGTGTTGTCGATGGATCTCCTCAATTTGAGCTTTAGAGTTTCTCAGGCCGTGACGTGCGAAGGGGAGTTCGTGTGATACGTCAGGGAGCTTGTCAAGTTCTCGGTGCATGGCAGCAAGCTGGTCCATTTTGATGGAAACTGAACGCTTGCGGCGGTCCAGTTCAGCAGTGAGAGTAGCAATTTGGCGGACATTGGCTAGCCTGTGCGACTGCGCCTTGTAGCGACGCTGGAGGTCCGTGAGGTCGCTTTGGAGATTTCGGGCAGTCTTTTGGGTTGTGGTGAGGACAGTCACGACGCCATATGGAGAGGGACACCTACATTGCTGCAGTAATGAGTGGGAAGGACGTCGTGCAGATTCCGGAGCATGATGGTCTTGCCCGCGCTCGTCACCATATTGTGATTTGCCAGGATAGCCATGGTCACGACGTCATTAGCGTGCTCGATGGGATACCCAATTTGTTCGTGCGTTACTGTATCCCAGAACGATACAAATCTACCTGCAGAAGATGCGATGTAAGCGCTATCGCTCGCCAAGGCAATGCACCCGAGGTTATAGACGTTGTGGATGAGCCATTTCGAGAGTGTGTCCCCGGTCAATACGTCCAGGTGGTGAATGTGGTCATTCTCAGATGCAACGAAGAGATGCTTGCTGTCGTGATGCCACGCGATGGATTGGTTGCACCATGAATGGACTTTGATCTCGAAATCAGTGAGCAGACGGCCATTCTCGCATTCGTAGACCCGCACGGACTCGCGTTTCCACGTGGCGGTTGCCAACAGCTGTCCATTTAGCGAAAACTTTGCTGCGACCACGTCGTTGTCGTGTACCAGTCTCTGCAGTTCGTCGCCATTCGGGAGTGACCAAATGCAGGCAGTCCAGTCTCGCGACTTTTGTCCCGTTCAGTGACATGTCGACAGCATTCACTGTCCCTCCGTGGATGAAAGCAGGACAGCAAGAACAAGCTCCGCAGCAACTCGTTGCCTCATCACACACATGACCTTGGCGCTTGTTCTCATATCGGTCCACCATTCTTTCTCCGTCGTGGTGCTTGCCGTCCCTATGATTCTCCTCAAACTGCTCGGAACACAGCGGGATCTAAACCAAGTTCTCCCCAAGATCTCGCGCGATGACCTTCATTCCGTCCTTGACCTACCGCTGGAATCTCCGCTCATTGTCAGTCCAACGTTCAATCGTCGCTATCCCCCGCCGTCATGTTCTCCAACTCCCTTGCACTCTTCGCGCGCACCCCGCTCAGTGCTTTACCATCTGAATACTGCACCATCGGTGTCCGATTTGTTAACTCCCACATCGCATTCATTCGTCCGTCTCCTTCACTGGTTTCGTTGAGAGATCGATGCGTGCATACAATCAATCCCATCGGTATATACCTTCAGTCTTCCCATATAATGCATGGCGCGATACGCTGATCTGCTTCACAGTCACTCTGGCCTGGTCACCCTGCCTGAACCCCCCCTGGGTATCCGTCCCCGTTCTTACCTATCCGCCGCAACGTCTTTCATACCGTGCTGGTACTCAATTCAGGAGACGGCGCCATCTTCTTGTGCCTCTATTCACGGATAACTCCAGCTGTTCAGATTGACCTCCCCCGCGTCCGACTACATCTTGTGCGGACATTTCGGAAATACCCTCAGCCGTTACTTCAAATATGAGTGTTTTTGATGGTGCTGATCGATCGTGAAGTTCCAGCTCTCTTCTGATTATCTCCCAGACTTCTCTGATCCTCCCTCCTCACGCGCTTCGGAATACTTTCAATCCAGGGCTTCGTGGAGGAGGCAGATCGATCCCCAACGGCCTCGCCGGACTCGGGAAGTTATGTAGAGCAAATTCTCCATGATGTCTGAGGTCGACGCGGTAGGAAGGTCAGTACATGACGCACCGATTGTAGCAGTTCACATTTATATCTAGGTACTTTGGGTAACAGTGACCACCCAGCGCTCACCAGTGAGGACGCCGTGAGCAAGCTTGCCGACGTAAAGCTGGTGAAAAACGCACTGATTAAAGGAGGTTGACGAGTGGATGACCATGTGTAGGTAATGTACCTCTCGTGACTCTTTATTCACCTTCAGCGATGGTACCTGCAGTGAGCCACACGCTCCTCTCGATATTACGGGTGCGTGACAGGAGCCATGAGCATGCTCATTATGCTAAGAAGTACATGGCAACCCAGTAATAGCACTACTAAGAGACTTGTCTATCATCATCAATAGCCATCATGCTGACTTTTAGGAATGCGGTCCCGCCTCCTTGTGTGTAGCAAGGAACGTAGCACCGCACCCAGACTCGCAATGTGACTCCAAATCAAAGAATTCTCGGACTGAACGATTCAGACAATTGGGTTGGGTGCCTGATAGGACATTCCCCAGTGGTGGATGCGTTCAATGGGATGAAAGAGAGGTATTACGAGTTTGCGTAGCCGATCAGATCATCCAATTCCCCATTAGTAGAACTGGTGATGCACAGACAGGAGGGCAATGAATACAAAAGAAAACGTGAGCATCAAAACATGCTTGCCTGGTCTAGTACAGTGGTTGAAGACGACACGCCACTCTGCCCACCTGAAGGGCGGTTTTGTTCCTGATGTACGACCGGTTGGCTAGGCTGGTGACGCGTGTCGCAACTGCATCAGGACGGCCAAATAGCCTACGGAGCAGGGAGCTTACCCCAGCGACCAAGTTGTTCCCTCCTGCCATCGCACTCGCGCCTCCACTTGCAGCGCCAAGGCCTGTCAACCCCTCCTCCCTTGGCACAATGTCTATGAGAAAGTCAAACTGATCCGACTTGGCAAGCGCTTTGGCAATGTCGGCACGAGACAATGTACGGCGTTTATTCGAATCTGCAATGATGAATGCACGCGCAGTGATTTCAGAGATGAAAACTATGATAACAGCAATCGAATCTCGTCAGCATCGAAATCACGAAGCATATTGAAAGAAGAGTGAGAGGGGACTCCAGCAACGACGCATACGCGTGGCAGTGCTCGATTGTGGATCCAGTTGTCAGAAACGGAATATGAGTACCCACTTTCGCAAGCTTTGCAGAAGAGTATGGGCGCATCTGCGGCGATCATCTATATATTTCACGTCGAGCGACAAGGGGTGGGCACGCAACGTCAACGGGTCGTTGATACACATACCTTGACGTCGGGATCGCTCTTCATGACTTTTTTGATCCTCGCCAAAGGGAGTGGTGGGTGCCTGTAATCTGGTGTTTCCTGTTCGGCTGCATCGACCTGTCTCTGCCAGAAAGAACGCAGAAAGTCGTTGAGAGGCTCGCCGGGCTGGACGTAGGGCGTCGTTGGAGACATTCTCACTGAACCTGAACGTGAGAAAGCACAGGGGAACCAGTATGAGAGCCAACTCAACCCTAACCTTATGCTAGGGTTATGTGAGCTGTTCTCGTGACGTTGTCTACTTTCAAGTTCGAGTCGTTGATGGTAATCAAACAACTCGCCAGGAACGTTTCTCTCAGACTGATTCCCACCTTCAGTTTCTTGGAACTTGATCACAGTGACACCGGCGACTGGGGCGACACGACCAACGGCTGTGGCTCGCTGGCGTCTAAAATCCAGGGTTCCCTACACGTGGGGATGGTGCTGTGTAACAGTTTCTTGGAAAGATATTTTATCTGATGCTCGGCACCCAATGACCGCGACTCCTTCCGCAGTTCACGCTCCTGCAGAGTTTGCCTTTCTCTCCGCTGCAATGAACATCAGTCTACGCCAGGTGAAGGTAAATGCTTCACAAACGATGTTCATCACCTCTACAGGCACAGTACTCTTTACGTCGTACACGACGCATGATCGATATGGGTGCCGGTCTATGACTGTACTCACCTCGTTCGATGACCTGGGATCCGAAGTAGAAATCGGTCACATCAAGTGGAACGAGAACGTGGAGAATTCTCCATCCCTCTGCGTAGGTAAGAATTTGGTGGAGCTGCGAGCGACCTCGCAGGACGGTTCCATGTAACTCTGTTCAACCTCATTCTCGTGGACACTTGGCTCATCGAAAACATTCCCTGTAGGTCTACTATTTTCCGGGGGAGCGATGGGCGATACTATCGGTGGCGGAAAGTAGACGACGTGTCTATCGTACGTCGTTTTGTGATCTTTTTGTTCACCTTCTTTTAATAGCGCTCGTGTCGTCCAGCTTTCTGCAGAAGGTGCTTCTTTCGTGCCAATATCCATAACCTACGATGACATCCAGTCGGTTTCGACGGTCGATTTGGCTGAATCAAATGTGATTCTTTGTATACAGCCAACTGGCTTCCATCTTCTTCGCGAGATTGTCGCCACTTTCATGCTCTTCGAGCAATTGTGCAGGCGAACTCGTGACGATTATGGTCCCAAGGCACGAGGCGTCACAAGTCTCCACCGAGGTCAGATTGATGCCATAATTTCATTCCCGTGACTGGAACTTTCAGAAAATGTGCCTAGGGAATCGCATCCTATCTGAAGCACCGCTGACGTGAGTGGACATGCGTGAAATGGGACCAAATAATTAACCTCGGCTTTTAACAGCGGTGTCAATGTGCAACATTCGCCTGCCATGAGAACACAGCATCATCCAGATTTTACAGGACATCTCCCCTGTATCAGAACACGGTACGTTATGTTGTAAGGCCTGTTTGGATTTAAGGTATAATAGAGCGTGCGACACAGGATCGGGGATCTTACCCGTTCTACCGCCGACCTGACGGGTGAACTGTTGAGGCGATCCAAGTACCCGTCAGCGTATGGAGGATTTGGTGATATCTGGAAATGCGACTGGCTCAAAGATTCGAGGGTCATCCAGGTCAGTCATATGCGCCCAGTACGGCACGCCTGACACCACAGAGTCCGCAGGTTGCCGTCAAGGTAATGAGGACAAACCTGATGGGTGGCCAGAAAGGAGCTGAGATCAAGGTAACATCCAGTGCTAATGCGGTTGAGTCATCAATTTACCGTAAGGTTCTAGAGAATCAGTCGCGAACTGAAGGTTTGGGTGAGGTTGGAACATGAGTGTGTGCTGCCTCTTTATGGCATCAGCTTCGATTTCGGTAGCATCCCAGCAATGGTCTGCCCTTGGTTAGAAGGAGGGTCATTGAATAAGTACCTTGATCGTAACGAAGGGCTTTCACTGCTTACTAGACTTCAGCTAGTGAGTAAATATCCTGTTCCGTGCATGGTCGTAGGTGGGCTTAACGCAGGATTGTAGTTGAGTGATGTCGCGGACGGGCTCCACTACCGTTAGATTAAGTATTCATTTGTGTGATGGATGGACACTGATGGCACCGCATAGTTCATGGATGTGGCATCGTCCATGGTGACTTGACAGGGGTAAATGACATATCCAAGGGTATCGTGTCTTCTATTACTTACCTCTTTTTTCCGTTGCAGCCGAATGTACTCATCAAAGATAACGGAAAAGCTTGCCTGTCCGACTTTGGACTCTCACGAATCTTCATGGAAACCACGGGTAGCTCCTACCTGACATCGACTATCCGAGGAAGCGTACGCTGGGCAGCACCTGAACTGTTTGCGGTCGACGAAGAGCAGCAAGAGCCTGTGTACGTCCTACCAAGTCCACAGAGCGACATATACTCCTTTGGATCGACCATGCTCCAGGTCCGTTTCCTGCTCGCGTGCTATCATAGTGCGAACCCATGTGTTCAAATGCTGTTGCAGGTGCTCACAGGCAAGATACCATACCATTACTACAACAACGATGCACAAGTTTTGGTTTCGCTATCCCGTGGTTTAAGACCCGTGCGCCCAGAAGAGCCACTCATCGACGACGTTCACTGGGAGTTTATGCAACGATGCTGGGCTAATCAGAGCAAGTGGCCAAGCAGAATTATCCGACCATCTATCGAGGAGGTTGTTGAATTCTTGTCCGTTGCTAGGACCCGGTGTAGTCGAGAATAGAAATGACAGTTCACTGTAAAATAAAAATCAGCTACAAGTTGTCAGACAAAAATCCATTGTACAAGGGTTCGAAGTCTCAGCACACGCTGGCAGTGGGAGACGCGTTATTGTTCGGTGTGACATGTCGCGTTTCAATTGTCACACACTAATTTACGAGCGCGCCCCCACTTACACCCCCACAGCAACTGAACCCCTGCGTCACACATACCGTTGAACCTGGAAGGAACACCATGAGTCGAAGGGGAAATAATGTTCGGGGTCCAACATCGGCACTGACAGAGTTTCTTCGAGTACGTTTCCTACTACCGTCCAGCGTCAACCTTCTCAGGAGCCAAAACGGCACGTAGGAATCCGGCATCAATCCAGCGTTGATTGCGCGCCGTGTAGCAACAAGAGAACAAGCGCAAGCTCAGAACACTGCCGAGAACGCGGAACAAGGCGCTACGGGTGACCAAAGCGACCAGCCAAACCAACCAGCAGCGTCGACAAGCCGTCGTCGAGCAGCCACCGTAGGTTCCGTATCCATGTCGTTTTTTGCTCCCCTTTTTGATGATATGCGTTCCTCTACACATGCGATTCGACTTGGTGCATACATCCAGAATGCCGGCTATGTATCCGATCAACTTGACGAGGTGGAGGAAGAATCGCCCCGAAAGAAGCGCCGTGGTGCCAAAGGGAAGAGTACTGCTGCGTCCAAATCCAAGGCGAAGAAGAAGGCAAAAGAGGATGGCGATTACGAGGGATCGTCGGAAGACGAGTATAAGGCCATCTCGAAGAACATGTGGTCCATGGGTGGCAATGGCGATCCAAAACCACCTGTCGGGAGTTTCGAGAAATGTGCTCGGTGTGAAAAGCAATTCACAGTGGTAATTCAGACTGAAATCACTGTGAGATCGGAGAATGACTTGACGTTTCCTGTACTAGACAAAATATACGATGGCAGCGAACCCACCGCCCGGGTATCTTTGCCACCAGTGTGCAAAAGCATGTGGGGCAGATCCGTTCAAGAAACCTGCCGCTTCGAGAAAAAGAAAACCGGCTGCTGAGAAACGCGACGTGACTTGTTTCGAAGAACGTCGTTTTCCGACCTTGACTTCCCTGTGTATCGAGGTGACTATTTCGGATTGAACTTGAATTCTCGTTAATCTTTCGGTGAAATATAGTTGATAGTAAAATACATCGACGACGTTGACGCACTCGGCGATATTGGTTCACTCAACAAGGATGAACTTGCGAAAACCCTAGCTCGAAACCGTAGTTTGTGAGTGGTGGACGTTGTTTTCTTCCGGGCGCTCACACAAAATTGAATAGAGGCCCTGAAAATGCACAATTATTCTATGATATACAGAATAAGAGGGTTCGGTTTTATGATGCCACTAGTAAGCCCGCTGCGCGTTTCGAGTACCTCTATGCTCAACTTCACTCGTAGATTTGGCTCCTCCTGCGTTGATGACGCTCGCCAGCCTTAATCCTAATTTAACGCACTTGCAGCTTGACTATTGTGGTCGTCTCACCTGTCCGGTCATTGCTGCCTTTGCCAAGTTTCTCCCCCATCTCACCCATTTGAGCCTCCTTGGACCTTTCCTCGTGCGCGTGGAAGCATGGATCGAATTTTTCGAGGCTAAGTCAGAACTGCGATCATTCCGGATTGTTCAGAGCCCTCGATTTGACCTCGAGTGTGCCCAGTCTCTTGCAGAGAACTGCACCAAACTCGAAGAACTGCAGCTGAAGGAGGTCGGGCTCTTGGACGATACCTTTGTAGAACCCCTCTGTGCCTTACCGCCTCTGAAATTGCTGGACCTCTCGAATCCTGGTACCAGTATTTCAGAAGATGGCTGGGTTCAGATCCTAGAAAAGCATGGCCCTACTTTGGAGAGCCTTGATGCATCCTGGCACGATGCATTTACCGATACGGTATTGGAAAATGGGCTCATGAAATACGCACGTGTCGTATCAGAGCTCAAGCTAGAAGGCTTGACAAGTTTGTCAGACGAGGGTGTGGCCCACTTTTTCGATAATTGGAACAAACCTTTCGTTACCGACAATTCCGAAGACGGCGCATCCCAGATGGAGGTGGACGACCACGAAGACTGCACAACGTTTACTCCTAATCCACCACTCCGCATTGTGTCGCTCGCACGAAACCGTTCTCTTTCGAGTGCGGCGTTCACGGCCCTCCTTGACCACTCTGCGCCATTCCTAACATACCTTAACCTGAATGGGTTGGGTCCGATCTCCTCAGAGTCCCTCGGACGGCTCAAGGACGCCGTCGACGTGCGCTGGCTGGACATGAGCTGGTGCCGTGAACTAGACGATTTCATAATGAAGGACGTCGTGTCAAACGTGTCGAAACTGAGTGAAGTGAGGGTATGGGGATGTAATCGCGTAAGGGGAACAGGGTGGGCTGGCAAGGTACGATTAGCCTTCATCTTTGCCTATAGAGATCTGATCGACCGTGATGGTTTCAGAGAGACCTGAAAGTCTACGGCATTGAACCAAATGCGTAACTCATGGGATTGATCAGGGCATCCGTTGCATAAATCGTAGTTGCATAGATTTTTTACATAAGGATCACCTTCACATTTAAGAAGTAATGTGGGGACATAAGATGGGATATTCAAGGAATATCGACTTCCTCAGCCTTCGACGAGTGGGCCGGAGGGTCGTAATATATAATTGCTTCTATAAATTTCCGCTCATCCCGCCTGATCGGGACGCTGAATGTTCTAGCTGAGAAAAAAAGGGACACACATGAGGAAGAAAGAGGTTTCAACACGAATCAAAGACGGTTGGTCTGCGACTCTGGATCCCTGCGATATCGAGGTCATTCAGCAAGAGTATTGATTCAAGAAGGTCCTAGGCGTGTGTGGCACAACAAGTTGGGGGCATTTTTATGTCCATTTCTTCTTGAGCCGAGCAAACATGGCCGCGCGTGCAGATGGCATGCTGTTGCCTCACGAGTGAACTTTCATTGTGGAAGGAGCCAAGTAGGCCTTAGCTCAAGAGTTGAGCGAGATGATAAGCAAAATCGTCAAGGAGAGGCGGCGGTGGGGGTGATGGTGTCATTGCTTCAAGTTGTTGAGCCGAGCAAAGACTCTGGGTTTGGTATTGAATACGAGTACCAGTGAGGTTGCCATCAAGAAAGGAACCACTTCGTCGAAGGTGGTGATTTTGATGATCATTGACAGATTCTGTCGGAGTCTACTTGGTCAATATAATTCAATGCCACTGCCCCACATCATATCTCTCTAGAAGAGCCCTTCATGAATTCAACTACCACCGCATTCCATCCCAACTTTTTTTCGATCTAATTTGAACCGTTGGCCTCGATCAGATGATCATCCAGGAACCAACCAAGCCTCGATGCTATCAAGCCTCTTGGCATCAGTCCAGCTCGATAAGCGGGATTCTCTACGGGCTATCGTATCCATAAATCTCTGCTCGCCACGGGGAGGTCACACAATTGCTACCGACACGGCGTTCCCTTACCGTCTGCCTTACGCCACTTGCTCGGTCCTGTAACATTTTCTCAATGGTCGCCTTCTCCGCCTTCTCTCACGGAGTAGGGAATAGAGTGCAAGTACGAATGGAAGTAGCCCCAGGTGGAGGATGGCGATGCGATAGGCCATTTCTCGCCGTGGGGAGTGTTGAAATCCTGTTCGCTTGGAGCTTGTATCACTGCTGGCGGTGTCCGGCGAGGCTATCTCTGTCATTGTGTCCACTTAGTATCCCCAATAATTGACTCGGATGTTTCTTTTCAGATTCAGATAATAATTTGGACACGTCGACAGTGATGTGTCAATGTGAATGCATGACTGTATGTTGATTTCATTCATTGGCAGGGAGCTATCTTAGCGGTCTATTCGGTTTTTTTAGCACTCCGAGATCATGGTCTTGCCAACTGGGCGTAATGTTTAAAAAGGGTGGCGGGTGATGCTAATATTGCCATTGCATGACCTACATACTGGATTTCTCACCTCGGCTCGATGGTTCGCACGTTGGATGTTTACAGCTCCTCGGATCTGGTTGAACTTTATCTCGTGCGGATGTAGATGGGAAAGTGGACCTAATGTATTAGACCAGTGCCAATTTCTCGCGTGTGCGAGAGTGTTGCTCGAAACAGCTAGTTGAGGTGGGTTTCTTTATCGCTTATTGATGCCAGATCAGGAAAGTGGGGTTCATACATGTACCCGAGACGGATATGAATCCACTCATCATCGGTTCGTCTCCTCACATTGCCACTCTGCGATTCGTATGCTGACGTATCACTACCGCCCTCGATTTGCTGTGTACTCCGACGTACTATTAGCTCTAGTCCCCCGATTTCTTCGGTTCGAGGGGTTGATCAAATCTTCCCGGGATTTCAATAAGTATGGGACTCGAGACCCACACGCACTTCCTCGAAGATGCCATCATCACTTATGGCATTAAATAAGACCCTGGCGCTGATACCAAATGGAAGCTGTCGTAAGGCGCTGAATAGTCATGATACCAGTCCTGCAGGTTTCCGTGCATCAGGTCGGAGGATCGAGGACCCAAGCGTCTCTCCAGTAACCAATCGCAAGGTTTCACGCTTGTCTAGTAAGTCAGACTTATCGCATGAGAAAGCGGCAGGTCGAACTTGCTCAGGGTGCCAGCTTCTTGATAGACGACTCCACATGTGGAGATCTTTTTGTTTTGCGGGGATCTGGGCATGGATAGATCCAGCGCTATAATGATGCGCATCGGATCGCTGACTTTGAACTCTCGGAGACTGGCGAGGGCGCGATCGATCACTTTAACCTTTCGGTGTATCAGACAATATGCTTTAAATCCTCCCGTGAACATCCTCCCTCACCGTCTAGCTTGCGCAACACAAGATTCCCCTTCTATAAAATCAGCCTTGGCGACATAAGCCCTGTTGAGCATGTACACAGACATGCCATATCAATTCCAGAACGCTCCCGATCCAGTGTAAGTATTTTATTATTGGCACGGGCACGACCGTGGCTAATAGATTGTTGGGTTGATGAAACTGACGAAATTTCCTCTTGAAGTGACGAATTGCTTTCGCAGATCCTCGGTGACATCCCCGACGCTTGGACTATCCCCACCACCACTACATATGCATATGCATATGCGTTTGAATCCGCTTCTCCTTTTTCCTCTGCTTCTGCTTCTGCACCGGAACCGGACACGGTGCTGTCAGCGTTGTCCACCCCCCTCGTTCCAGCTCCATCGCCTCACCTCATGTGCCATTGGGTCTCTCGACCGGATTACCCGCATATTTGTGGGGCCCCCCTTTCTCCGGATCCAAAACATACTTGCAGACACATGCGCGTCGCCCATAATGTCCGTGGCAACGAGAAAAAGATTATCGGCTGCCTCTGGCACCAATGCCGCGCCCCGCCCATGCAGCGGGGGAGCCTCATTAGGCATATCTTGACGGTACATCTGGGATTGCTCCGTTGGCAGTGTGAAGGCTGCGGGAGGGTGTTTTCGAGGAGGGGAACGGGCCACGTGTGTGTAAGCGGTGCCGGCGGGGTAGGTGCATGAAAGTTCGAACCATGAAGGCATCTTGTCGAGTTGAGGAACTGGATTTTCTTTTGACCTATGCACGATTTGGACATGGATGCATGTATATATTGTACGCTGCAGGAGACGTTCGGAGGTGCGTTTTTGTAATACTGTTATGATCACGGACACATTTCGTTTTATGTATTGAAAAAGTATCTATTTCGGCGTCGTAGACAGTGGACTTGGCTATTAATCTAGCGAGTAGAGCGGTGTGGAATTTGTATTAACATTATTACCCTGTCTTTCTGTCATATGCACAAAGTACTTATGTTTCGTATCGTATGTCTCGTGAAAGAATGTCAGTGGAAAAAGGTGGGTGTTATGGAGCGGTCTCATTGGCCCGGTTTTCAAGGTTGTGCCGTCAGGATCATCAGTTCTAGCGTGGTAGATATTTATTGCTCCCCTACGTCTGACGGTTTAGATGCGGGATGGCCGTACCCCTTGCTGGGCGTTATTATCACCTTGTTACGTTTTTACTCAGCCTTGTCTCTGGGCAACGCCGCCCTGGGGTAAAAGATCATGAGACATTTGCGACAATTTGAATGACGCCGACGTATACCGCTCAAATAAAGTAAGGTTAAGGCTAGCCCTCAGCCGACTTGCTCCGCACCCCTAAACCTTGCTCCATACTTCTGTTTATTTGACAAGAGCCTTGAGTGAGCGCGGAACGAGGTACTCACTTGTAGACTAACCCCAACTTGTGCAAGATTTCGGCAAGTTCCGCCGCCGAAGTGACGACATCGTGCAGCGCGCAGCGCTCAGCCGCAGCGGCGATGAACTTCCATGTGCTTACATACCCGTCAGGTAAGGTTGTGCTGAGAGCTCGGCGTATTGTGCTTCTTTTCTTCTGGGTTCGAGTGCTTGCGCTTAACCTGGCGAGAATTTGTATATGCTCTTGGAGTATAGGCTTGGCTGTCCTTCCTGGGTTGATCGGTCAGAGCGTTCGAGTCCAGCCATCGCGCCGTCGTCGTCCTGACGATAGTTCAGGGTTTGCCTTTTTTTGTGCGTGTTGTGAAAAATCTCGGCACGATGATCTTGGGACACGTAGCAGTTATAGAACAACGAGATCCATGAGTGACAGCCCACATCGATGTCTTTGACCTTTTTTTCACAGGCTCATCCTTTGCTTTGGATGGGCCAACGTGTATTGAATTCAAAGCATGGTAAACTTCACGTCTACCCATGATTGAATATCAATATGTACGGTTCGGGCTTCAGCCAACCGGAAGATATCACATACGCAGTAATAATTCAGATCCGAGCCGTCTCCCTGCGACTTGTGTCCATGATGGAATTTTTCGAAAGGATTCCAGACTCGTCTCCGTCGGATCGAAAATATTGACGTTCTTCGGGTGACAGTTCTCGAGTTAGCATTGGCTGTGGCGGATAAGTATTCGTGCGGCGTAGGTTGGTAGGGGAATACAAAGGGATCCAGATCGGGAAGTGAACCCACTTGGAAGCCGGTTGATCGAACACAGGTCGCTCAGAATGATTCAATCAATGCGGGCGTGAAGGGCGATGTGGCTGGTTGGGATCAAGCAGATCTGATCGGGTCCGTAGCCTAGGTGACATTGTTCCCGCTGCGTCAGTGGTGAGAATGAAGCAACAGCGAGGGAAGAAGAATACTGGGGTGCACCCTGCGCAGGCGTGTTTTTCGCCTTGATTATTTTAGTTCGCGGATCTTATCCATCTGACGTCGAAGCTGACGCATCCGACGGAACGCCCACCACCACTGGCAAGGACTCTGAATCCTAAAGTTTCGTAGGATCCCGATCTGTATCTTTGGCCTCGTTCTGTGCGCGTACACATAGTCATCAGAAATGAATCGATGATCGAAGGAGAGCGTAACATTTAGCTGTGATATTGTTTGAAGTTCCAGGCAACGTCCAGCGACGATCTGCTCTTATTTTCATCGTTTCTTCCTCACAGACCTCCTGAAAATTTATATCGGCAGAGGACCGTTTTATTTTTAACGCCTAGATATCGGTGGAGGCTCGAGTGCTCACCGTGGACAGCAGGAAAGTGTAACCCGTGCTACAGCCAAGTGAGATACTGGCGAACGCCCGAGCACCACTGCCAGTCGAGTGATGCCAAATATCATTCAGAATTATTTTTGTACCTTGTAGCGCTGCTACTGTTTGCGCAAGGTAGACGGTGTGGCGGTGCAAATGCAGGTCGGACAAAGCCGTCGGAATGTCAAATGGCTGGGAATGTATTGACGAAATCGGTCTCGCACTGCAGGCCGCAGCTCGGCCATCCGGGTTTCAGTGAACTTCCATGAAGTGAAGTAGTCGAGGTGAGCAGCGCTGGAGTGATCGATCTTTACCTCACTGTGTGTGACCACTAGGTCACGACTTTATTTTTTGGTCACCTGCACTGACTCCTGAGTCATGCGTATGGAAGAACTCACGTCAAGGTAGCGAAGGGGGGCTCCATTACCTATGTGTGCACTGACCATAAATATGACTTCGGATAGATCTATGTGCCAGCACTAATGACATCATCCATGAAATCTATTTTGAGCTTGCAACATGCACCAGGATCATATTTATGTAGTTGAGGGATGGATCTGCAATCCATCTCTCCCGTTTCTTCCTCTGGTAAGACGCCCTGCTTGTTCCGAGTTGCTGAAATGGAACTAACGCCAAATCACAAAATGCTGAACTTCAGCATTGACATCGCGTGTGGAATGGTGGAACCTTGCTGTCTTGAGAATTTGTGAAATGCACCAGAAGTCTATGCTTATAGTTTGCTCACTTTTTTGAGCCTAGAGGTTTCCAAGGACGAAATACCCACCTTGTCCACCCGCAATATTGCGGAAGCAGAAGGTCCCGACAATAGAATAACAACATGGTGCACAGTGATAGTAGCGTAAGATGCCCTGTCCCTCAATGTGGTACCACTCACAGTTTGGAGCACATGAAGTTTGATCGGCGGATGATTCTTTACACCCCTGCTTATGCCAATGTACTTCAATGCTTTTAGCCTATATCAAGGTAGGTTTTCACGTGATGCCATCTGCCCAGGCTGATGGATGATTCGGGCAGCATTGCTCAGCAGTATCTGAACAAAAAGAGTTTATCAGCTAGGGTTTTGACTATACTCACCTTGCATACTTCTGAACACTGCATAAGATGGATCGGGAACTTGGCTATTTTCCTCATTACCGGAATTACTAGTAGCTCCATCTGTGGTCATTTGTTTGACAAAGGGTATTCATGAGGTTAGCACTACCCTTCTTCAAGCATCAAGTTATTCAACACATTAGTATATGTTCGTTTGCGGAGCAGTGCTGCAATCTCTCACCATATTCATGTTTTTCATTGTTCAACCAGGGAAATACTAGCAGGTTCGTTTTGCCAAAAAGAAATCGCCATTCTACAATGGAACTGACACACTAATCAGGTTTCCCTTGTTCAAGGTGACATGGCGGGCATCGGCAAGGGTTCTATATGTTCCCAGCTTCACAGTCCCAAAATCATTTGAGCGCTGAAGGACGGTTATGATGGTCGTCGTTTCCTCGGCAGAACCACTTGGTAGTATTGCACACACCATTAGCTGAATTACCTATTGAACAGTTCCTTCTGGTTCCAAACGAGTCTACATATCAGTGCTGCATGTTGTCGTTCCTGACATGCGTCCTTGGGTCCTTGGTATACCGTCATGCAATGTGAGCCGACAGATTTCAGTTTTTGGAATGCAATGAAAAATTGTTTTATGGAAACACCTTCATTTGGTACTTAGGTATGACTTTTTTTACCCTTTCTTCAAGCTGTTGATGCTCATCCAAAGATTTACCCTATCAGATCACATACTTGCACCCCTTCTTTTATTTTCAAGTAGATTCCCTTCGACACGGGCTCAGTGCCTCCTGTTCAATGTACTCCCTAAGTGGATGCGTGAATTCTACAAGGCATTGGACAGACCAGAAATTCAAAGCTAATTATCGACAATGCAGGGAGCTCTGTACTAGTAGGTTGATTCTTGGCTGGGCTTGTCCATTTGTCTGATTCATCGCTATAGTGGACTTGTCAATCCTCACCACTGTCGTGAGCACCATATTGATCATTGCTATGGTCTGGCTTGCATGGTCGCACTCGGGGTATTTATGGTCTACTCTCAGGGATCATTGAGTATCTTCTTTTGTTGATGCTGATCGGATGCACATTTCTTGACCAGTAGACAATGGATTTATGGTCCCAATGTTAGGCTTGGCATCCCCATCTGCTAAGCTCGGGTCCATCCCAACTATTGTTGTCTTCTGTAGCAGCAATCTCCACCATTGTCTTTGGCTGACAGTGCAAGACTGGTAGGTTTTGCAATTGCGGGTATGTCGAAATTATTCTATCCCGTGTTAGAAACCGCCAAAGCTAGATACTGGCACTCTGTTTTATGCACTACTAGTAAGATATCGGTGGTTCAGTATGTGAGTCCCCAGGATCAACACTCGTTTCGAACAACGCTTGAACGCGAACATGCTGAATCGGGCAGGTTCCACCGTCTGCGGCGTACTGTTGATGGGTCGTTATATCTGGTGGGCGCCGACTGTCTTTGTAGGGTATGTCGGTTTCCTAGATCTAATGTATAGTTCTAGCGAAGGGGCGAGCCTCTAATGGCGAAATACTATCTTTGACTGTGAATCTCTTTTCTTCAAAGACTCCACGGAGATCCAGGAGGCAAATGTCCTCGAGGCAATGTTCAAATGTCTCTGATCATGATCGATGTCTGACGTACGCGCTACATCAGCCCGCCACCGCAGTAGTGGCTTCAACCATGTGAGTCATCGATGATGATGGAGGGTTGTCGTCTTCGCGAGGTGTTTTTGAGTTGAGGCGCCCTAGATTCCACGATCTGAAATTCGATTGTGATGGCCACCCACGACACTAGTACTGGCATATTGTGAACGAGTGACGTGCCCCTTGATGTTCGATGATCCACATGTTCTCCTTTGATCGCACGTCAGCGGAGAAGATCTTGCTAAAACGAAACTCAAATCAATCTCGAAGTTCGTGGTCGGTTGTTTTGCTTAAGTGTTCCCATAGAAAGCGGTACCAGCACTCGTAGTAGATAGGATAGCAGTGCCGACTCCGTCAATGAGGAAAAGTAGAGACGAACACAACCCAGACATGCAAGATTCAAGATATTCTCTTCCAGTGGCAAAAACCGTGATTTTTGAATCAACAATCCCCCAGTCAGCGAATGTCATGGCAGAGCCGGCACATAATTGGCTGCGTGTCAATGTTCCCGCGGAATTTGAACCAGAGATAAACCTTCAATTAGAAAACGCGACGGTCATTTGGGTGCAAGTCACAAAATGCCTTTGGAAGAAAAATCAACTGGTGGAATCAGGTTCTGGTGAGTTCCCGTTCAAACGAGCATTTGGATGGCTGAAATTGAAAGGTGCTGAAGTCAGTTGGATGTACTCGGGGCACTCATTCTCCAGCATTCCGTGCCCGGGTTAAGGGTTGGTTGATATTCACGTCCGCATACGCGATCAATCGCGCCCAAAAACGACTTCGTAGCAGCAAAGTAAGTCGGATCTGCTTGACGGGATGACACGTCACAGCTAAAACGCAGATGCGGTCCCACTTCTGGGGAGCCTTCCCAATCTGAAAGTGGCTGAACCTCCTTGTGGCCAAGCATGTCCCATGTCACGTATCACGCTGAATTACCTCCCCTTTCAGGTCGGTTACCTCGGAGATGAAAAGGTGCACCAATATAAAGCGTGGCGCATCGTGTGAGGGGGTACACTGTTGTCGCACCCTTCTCCACTATGAGCGCACTTTCGCCTTCTCACCTCGCGGTGATTTTACCAGCTTTGATCGTCGCTATAGATGTTTTGTGGCGTCTTGTTCAAGGCAAGGTGCAAAGGAAAGGGATTCCTCTACCCCCCGGACCAGTCCACGTCCCTATAATAGGAAGCATACTTTCCATAGATCGCGAGGCACCTTGGAAAACATACACAGAATGGCACGCCATGTACGGTAAGTTCTCATTTAGCATCACATACATCAGCACTACAAGCACATCTAGGTGACGTATTCTATTTCCGTCTCTTGGATCAGGACGTAGTCGTGCTAGGATCGCAATCGGTTGCAGTGGAGTTGCTGGAGAAGCGTTCTAGAATCTATTCGGACCGTCCTTTTGTCGCCACCCTTGCGCCGTGAGCTTTGTTATACGGGCTACCCAGCGTGGATTTGTCGACTAACTTTGTCCAGCTATGGTATAGACATTATTTTCGCCTTCACCCCCTACGGTGATAATTGGAGATCATGCCGACGAATAGTACACCAGACATTCCGCGCGGATGCCTCGCTCACCCTGCGACCCATGCAACTTCGAAAAGGTCTAGAATTGTCCATGAGTTTGTTTGAAAACCCTAACCGCTTCCAGCATCATTACACTGTGTAAGTGTCATATCTTATCCATGGCGTATTCATATTGAGCGACATGGCGCGGCTTCAGCTTCAGCACCGCGGTAACATTATCTGCTACCTATGATTATGAACCAACCGCAGAAGATGATCCCATAGTAGACGATTTCGAGGATTTCGCGGAGGCTGCGGTACCAGCAG
>JBBPNX010000308.1:0-23854 GCA_038091155.1 Harrya chromipes | reverse complement strand
GATATCGGCCTGTCCAATAGATGAGTAATCGAAATTACTGCAAAACGACGGCGCATACTAGACAGTGAGCATCAGTCACAGGGAGGTTGCTGGTCAGAGCTAGCGGACGCAAGAATTCTAAACCATCGGTCATTACACGCAGCATGTCAGCCATAATGGTCGCAACACAGCCCTGCCGCACTAAACAGGGTAAGCGAACGGGATAGGGTAGACGACAAGCTCACCTAAAATAATGCCACGAAAGTCGTCTCCACAAGACCCATATATTCTCAAAACGTCGATCAGTCGCGCAAACTTTGGCGTGACGTTGAAACCTCGGGAAGAGGGATTCACATTTGGCATTGAAAACTCCCAATTTTCGATAAGATTCCGGACCTCGCTGCCCTTCTCTGAAGGGTCGTCATCATTAAATTCAGAGTTAATTCCAATCTCCTTCAGTGCGCGACGCCAGACGAGATCGCCAGCGCAAGAACCCAGGTCTTGCAGCGCATAATGTGCGTCCTTGAACAAAAGGTCGCAAGTACTCCAAATGGGATCCGATTGACGGATCTTCTGAGTGAGTTTGCTTTCCGATTGCACATGCGGGGGCTCGTATTGGATGACGACTTGGACTGGACGGAGTTGTGCTGGAGCGGAGTAAACTGTCTCGGCAAGGAGTGAACGCTCCATTGTTTCGAGATCAGCACGAGTCATGGATAAACTGAACGCAAGGATCCTGGGCCTCACGAAGATACTTGGACTCCGGCAAAACCATTCCAAGATATCAATTAACGGCAGACCATCCCGTAGAGCCAAATGAGCATCCGTCACCATAATGGCGGAAAAGTGTGAGATGGTCCAGATCCCTTGCGTGACATGACTGAGCAACGTCTGTGAATAAGTTGTAAATAGTGCAATGAAGACAAGAGGTAGCCTACTTGCATCTACGGAGCACACGACAACCTGCACTAGGGACAAATCCAGAGTGTCAAGGGGACCACGGCATGCAGCAACCTTCAAACCAGATTTGGTGGCGATATTCATTACTCTCTCGTCAACATGCGCGTTGTTTCTGATCTATGCCGTGAGCATGGCTAAAGATAGTGTTTCTTGAGAAAACCACCTACTGTACTACAACGAAGGATGCTTGTCGTCGAGAAGAGTTTCTGTTGGGAGATGTAGTCAGGTTCTCAGTAACCCAAACCAAAAATTTGGAGGATAGGTCGGTAACATCTGAGGATGATGTCAGTATTGGAAGAAGGTACACAGGCGACACCGTACCATCTGGGCAGTTGCATATAACAATCGCTGGAGAACGGTCAATAATGAATGTTCGGTCAAAGTTCCTTTGAGACTAACTGTTGCGAGTCTTCATGAACTGGAGCAACTGGCCTGCGGAGGCAGAGGTAACATCACCAGATGAAGACTTTTGATGCGCTGAGTGGGGAGTGGACGTTTTCGTTCCCTTCAAAGACCGGTAAGAGACATCATCATCACTAGTATCTTGATTGCTCAATTGTCTCGTGCGCCTCAGAGACGCCGTGTTCGAAGACTCGGAGGTTTCAAAGCCAGAAATGAGATCGTTGACAACAATTTCTCCCGATTCTGAACCTTTCGATGAACTGGGATGTATGGAATGAGATTGACTTGAACTGTCCTTCCAGGCCTTGAGCATTGCGAAAGGATGGTAGAAATGGTCAAGGTTCAAGAAATCATCGGGAGCACTCAGCGATACATTAGTACTATTACTGTTGCCATACGAGGCAAGCACCTCGAATTAGGAAGCTCTCGAGTCAAATGGTTGTTTCCCACTTTCATGGACTTGAGCGCCAGCACACAACGGCCCAACATACAGCCTGTCTCCGACTGACATGGTGAATAATGCCCCGATAATACACTCCCTCGCAGAGCAACTCAACTCAGAGTCTCCGTCGCCGAAACCTGTACCACGCAATCGACTCAGCTCCGAACTTTGTTTGCCTGCACGCCTCCCCTCTACAGGTTCGTATGATTGCTTGTCGGTATAAATTATTGCCAAAATTTCTCAAGCTTTCTTACAGCGTGAAGCCTGTCATGCTGCTCCCAAAGCTATCCTCCGGCAATTGCGCCGCAGTCCTACACCGCCCTCCACTCCTCCACCCGATGAAGAAACAGATGACTCAACACGCGAAAGACGCGATAGTGGCTCCCAAAGTGCCTCTCCGACACCGCCAACTACTCCATCAAGTTGGAGTTTCAGCATACCAAAGTTCAGTTCCGCCAAGACATGGAAAGAACCCCAGGTGTGCAGGTTTCATCCTCGATGGCCGTAGAGTTTCTGACAAGCGTCATTGACAGCCTTTTGAAGTCTTCAGAGCCATTGAACACAAAGACCTCATATTTCTCATGGAAATTCGAGATAGAGCATTTCCGGTTAGTCTTCGTGGCCTGTAGAAAGCATGAGTGATCTTACTTTGTATAGCTCCTATTGCGCAAGACTGGTGATGCCACCCCCCTTCTTCACGCTATGCGGATAGGTCAATCGCACAGAGACGTGGCAATAGTCCTTCTTGGTGCTTTCTCGCGCTGGATAAACCACCTCGACGACAGCGAAATACAGTTACCAAAGACTAAGGTCGTCTTAAAAGCCTTAAGTATGAGAGAATACTTCTCGCTTGCTTGTTAACTTATTCATGGTCAGGAACGAATCTCAAGCTTGCAATTGATTATGGGTTGCACAAATCCCAGAGCGACTTGATAGCTTCCTTTTTACAAACTCTTGTCATGAGCGAAGGTGACAAATGGGTACGAGCCCAGGTGTCGACTGTTTCACTTGCATTGCGGTCAGGTACGGCTGGCAAACCTGTTAATGCAGCCTCAGCTGCAGTGCGAAAATTTGCGACCAAAGAGCTGAGCAAGGCTGATGCAATAGCTTCACTTGAGGATTAGTGAGTGGAGCACCATTTTTTTTATAATTTTCTAATGCTAAGAAACCTCATTAGCGTGGCAAATGCCACTGCAGACCTCCTTATGCTCAGTGCCTGGTCAATGGCACTTGAAATGATTGAAGGAGACCAGATACCAGTGAGTATCCCAGTAGCAGAAATTCTTGCACAACGTTCATGCTTGTCAGTTTTACTACTTTGCACGGGATGACAGGGTTTTCAGGACATTTGCCGATCGCCTTGATACTCACCGAAATGCAGTTCATCGCCATTTGAACCGTCGTTTGAAGTGGCAACTGCGTGTGCTGCGGCAAGTTCTTGAAGGCCGTAACACAACCTATTCTGTTTGTGAATTCGCTTTCCCCGTGCTAATATACTGATTTCACATGACAGGCTAAGGTCGAGATTCTCGTGGGCGAGCTCGATCAAGGGGAAGGCGTTTAATTAACGGTGACAACTTGGGATTATGTAATTCGCGCAAGACTTTACAGGAACGATCGAGACTGAATATTTTATGTCCACTGAGCAACGACATGCTCGCACAAGGTGCCCTCCGGACTTAAGGTCATGTCCAACTGGGGCGTATCATCGAGCAGAAAATAATATCCTTGCCACGACTGCCGGAGCATGTGTCCTATTGTCGTGAGAGCCTTTAACCTCTCCTCCACCATGTGGATACATATATCTGTGGCATACATTGCACCCAGGATAACTGACTAGCCTCTTGTCTATCAATGTCCATGTATTATACTTAACCATGATATACAAGAATAAAGTGTCTGTCAAAGTAACAGTTTCATACCTGTCCACCAAGTCCATCCCCCTATCAGGGCAAGGCTGAGGAGTGCGAGAGATAGCTTGAGTTGGATGACTGTATACACCCAAATGGTGGCGAACTGGGGGCACTAATGATACATTTGCATACGATGAGACGATCCCCGATTCCGAAGTGCATGTTACTCGCCTGGGCTATATTCTTCAACCAGGATCCTCGGTTGACAAGCCATACCATGCGTGGGCCAACACCAAGGGAAAGTAAGAACAGCACAATCTGCATTACCATTTTGTTCTTGTGCCGATTTGCTGATTCGTGACTGTCAATGCTAATTTCAGGGGAGGTCGAAGCCAAATATCTCACTGTAGAACATGAAGATGGCCATGACTTGACAGTCGCGTGAGTTTGAGACCATTGTTGAAAACTTATAAAACGTACTCGGGAATGTATTCACAAGCCTGCCCGTAATATCACCGAAAGATGCTTGTTTCGCATACTGGTGGTGGATCAAGCTTGTGATGTGCGTCGATGATTAGTGCCAATACGTGTGTAGCTATGCTCACCGTACTCACATGTCCATCATGACGAGGAAGAAAGTGTGCGGCGTGATGATCATGAGTGCGTTGAATATTTCTTCTGCAAGTGGGGGTGGGTCATCAGGCTGCTCTCCGTCGGTCGCCGCTGGTCCTGTGGCTGCGGACGAGGACTGCGTCGAGAGATTTTGGTCGGAATCTTTGATTCTCTCAAACAAGCCACTTTCTCGTATGAGCCGCCATTTCTCCTCTTCGGGTATCTCTATGAGAGGTTTCTGTGGTGTCGTGGGGTTGCTCTTGCGGTTCTTTGACATGGACTTGAGATGAGTATAAGGTGAATTGAAGCAAGAGCTATGTACACACACCAAACATATGGACCATGTTTGCGCCGACTTCTCGGTCCTGACTATGACAACACAAAACGACAAGGAGAAGCTCCTCAGAATACTACATGCTCACGGCCAGCAATTTCTGAGCGCATTTGACATTTCGTCAACGAAAAAACCTAAAACGAACGACCAGGATGATTCAGAGTCTGAGAAGGAATGGAAAGGTATTCGCTCGTCGGCTGACGGTAGTACTTCCGAGTCAGCTTCAGACGACGAACACGATAGTGGTATGTACACAGTCATTAGAGTTTCCATCGCATAGCGAATACATTCTACAGGATCCGAACAACAGGATGACGACTTTACCGCGAGTTCATCGCGCACACCCGATATCACCGTATTCGTAGAATCGACACGGAAACAACCAGAAACCAGCCTTTCGGCCAAGGAACTCAGAAAATCCTTCATGGTATACCGGCTTTCACGTTTCGGATATCATACGTGGTTCTCACTTTCTTTACAGTCGTCCAAAGTATCCAATGTTACATCGTCCTCCACGCAACTTATATCAAAAGAAAGGATATCCAACGAAGAGTCTGACGAGGAACGGTACGCGTTCCTTTTTTCTTCTCTATCTCTGATGATCCAGAGGTTCTGATTTACTGGAAGGACGAACGCCCAAAACGACGCCCTCCTCCACCGCCTAGTGCACACCAAACTACTGTCAGGGTCTCTCGACCCCGAGCTGGATCTTGATCACGCTCAGAGGGGGAGGGCATTGGCTGGGCGTGTCTTGGAGTTGGCAGGAGAGGCCAAGCTTGGTAAGGGTGAAAACGTGTTTCGTCAAGAAGCGCGCAATCAAGCTGCGAAGCGCGTGCGGGAAGGCTTGGCTCGGAAAAAAAAGGAACAAGAGAAAAAGGCCCTTGAGGAGGTAATGCGTGCACTGTGACACCCAATGTTTTGTTGATCTCCCTGCAGGCTAAAAATCTGGGCAATTATCACCCAACCCTCAAGCGGCTTTATGACTCGAACACATCTGTGCCAAAGAAGAAGCGAGCGAGAGGTCTAGGAATGGGCGTCGGGAAATTCGTTGGAGGGACTCTCAAGCTTAGTCGAGAAGAAATTGCGTCAGTGACAGGATCAAGAAAACTGTTCCAGGGTACCGGTCGTCAGAACATGTACCAACGGCCACGTTAGAGAAAAATAGACAGCCGTGATGAAGTTACCAGCGACCCGGTTCCCATCCCCTCTTGTCAACGTTAATCGGGTTGTATAATACACTGCATTTTCAAGACGAGCATAATACGCATACGACAATAGACACAGATGCAACTCATAAATATCAAAGAAAAGGATACCTTCAAATGTGAAGCGTCTGTAACCCACCCACAATGTCTGCCTCGTCTTCGTGATGCTGCATGGAAGCATGCGAGGGTGCGTAGTCTCTTCCTGACCGTCTGTCGTCGGGAATGGAGCTTCATACGACCTTAGCCGATGCGAGACAGGAATGAGAGAGATCAGGCTTACCCGGAATACTGGTGAGGCACTCTGTCTATGGACAGTTGACCACCATGAGTGTATGACCGATGCGATGCTCGAGAGGACACTCTGCTTGGGGGTTGTATCTCCGGCCTCCCTTCAATTATATGCTCCCCTTGGTCTCTATACCCGCCATAATGATCTCGGTACCCGTTTTGATGGTCCCTGTGACCTCCGTATTCCCTGTGGGCGCCATGGTCCCTGTGACCTCTGTGGTCTCTGTATTCATTATAGCTGGGATAGTCAGCGTAACCTCGGTACCGGTGATCTCGGTGATCACGCCAGCCTTTTTCTCTGTGATCACGATAATCCCTATGATCTGGGTAATGATCATAGCCCCGCCTGTACGAGGGGTCGGGGCGGTAACCATGGGATGGGTAACTCCTGTCACGTCTGAGAACGTTCTCAAACACTATTCAGACAAAGCAAGAATCCCAGCATCTTACCTATGGTAACCGGTATTGTTGGGAGCATCTATTTGGACAATCTGTGGGTCAGTATACCCTCCCCGATGAGTCCCTCTGTCGTGACCATCATATCTGTCCATGCATTTGAGAAGGTGGACGAAACGCGAAATGACACACCCTCACCTATATAATTCTCTCCCGTGTTCATCTTGGACCACGAAGGGACCGGGACGTAATGGTCGTGTCCTTCCACTGAAGTCCCCGACTCTGAAAAAAGGACCGACGTTATAGATGGCAACTCAACATAATGCAAGTCATACCTAGTTATCTCGTTTCCATGCTCATCTTGAAAAATGACATTCATTCCGCCTGGAATGATATAGTAAATTGGCCCTCCTTTCTCGTAACTACCCCCACGGCCATGTCTGTCGAGGTAGATTTCTTGATTGTGGTGCCCATGGGCCTGAAGAGAAAAAGTTAGGTTACAAATCTCTTGGAAACGAGGGAGTGGCGAACATCGTGCACTACATCATAGGGGTGGCTACCGTAGATATCGGTTGGTGATCTCGAACCCGCACCGTGACCGCCAGAATAACTACGCGGGAGTGGCGGAATCTATCAGGAGGCGCCTAAAGTCAGTTACATAGATAAATGATCATCCTGAACCTACCACTCTGTCACTCGGATGCGATGGAGGCGGAGTACGCAAGGCTTCGATTGTATGATCACTTCCGGTCCCGGAGGACCTGGTTGGGGATGAGCTCATGATGATAGGTTCGTTGCGATTAACCCGGTCCCCGTGAACACTGTGGAACGAGCCAGCGCGTTGAATTTGCGGGGGGCGATCCAGTCTTGGCATGTCAAGTAATCCTCCCGCATGCTCGCGTTCTGATAAGGAGTCCGAGAGAGGACCTTCAAGAGGTGGAAAAGCCGAGTCCATCTTGACCGGCCGGGCATTAAGAGCACCTCTCATCACGGCATCGGGACTGTCGACTCGGACGTAGCCTTCAGCATAGTCACCTGCATCCGTCGGCGTGCGCGACGGTAATGGAGTGAAAAGCTGATAACGTAGGATTACGAAGCAAGCCCAAGATGCCACGGATCAATGTGACTGCTTACGGGTTCTCTCCTCTGCAAATGAAGGGTGAAAAATGAGTCTGCACATGACGACGAACACGACTTACCTTTGTGCTTGATCTTCTCAAGACTTGAGGTGATCGAGCCATTGGTTCACTGACTGGCAGGAGATCTGGTTCCCCTGGAGGATAACCCTGTGGAAAAGTATTGTATATTGCAGAAGGATCACCGCGATGAGTGCGATTGCGAGAACCAGAGAATGCCTTGAACATGCTAAAGGGCATCCTCAAGGTGCAGTGGAAGGTTGATGCATGGCTAGCAACCGCCCGGTTTAAGAACTTATGGGACTACGGCGGGCATGAGGCAGCCGGATGGTCCCGTTGAGTCGTGGGCAACTACAGCATGTCCCTTTCAAGGATACGCAGCACGAGGCATAAATTGGACTGCGCACACAATCCACCTCGCAATCGCTATCAGGTAGTTATCCACTTCCTCTCCACTCATACTAGGAAACCCGTCACCGAATCAACCCCTTTCCAACTTCACCTTACCGATAGATATTTAAGACACCAGCAGCACCACGCCGTCAACGAGCGGCGGCCCGCTACGGGATCAGACCACTCATACCGCCATATTGATGCTGAAGCTGCTTCACCTGTCCAAGAGCATGAGCAACTTTTCCGATCGCCTCCGCAGTTACTGCAACGCTTGGCGGATCCAAGAGACTTGGACTAGTGCAAGTCATAGCGAGTCTCTCTGACAGCGCCCCCAGGGCCAACTCCAGCGCCTGGACGGATGCATCAAGGGTCACGGCAGTTGCGGGAAGAGCGGCCACCTGTCCGCCATGCTAGGTAAACGACTTCGGAAGAATTATGTGAAGAGTTACCAGTTGCGTATTTCGGAGTTCGGAACTTGTTTGATAGGGAAGGTCCGCAGTCGACTAATCGTAGTGTCAAACAAGTTTCCTACGACTTGATCAAAATTACCTTGGGGGTATGCAGAGGAGGATCAAGAGTGGGAAGCTGGATTGGCTGTGGACTGTTACGGGAGAAGGTTTTGCCCTTGTCAGATGGTCCTGACTGCTCCCAAGTTTGTCCGTTTCCAGGTGTCGATGCGCCTGCCGATACGGGGACAAGACGCTGCCACCTCTCAGAGTCTTCGGTAACATAGATGGTCCCACATATGACACATTCCTGGTTGAGACGATGGTGTGCACGATGACCAAACTGTACGAGATCATCACAGACCTTTCGAGGATCCTTGTCAATGCCTGTCTTTGGCGGTCTGACAAGCGGAACTCCATAGCACCGGGTATTGGGACACTCCTCCGCTAGCATTGTCCACCCTTTTAATAAACACTTCCCAATTTCAGTCGACGCCCGTTCTGATTGCTGGCGACGTCGAATCGTATCCTCGGTCTCGACTGGGGGAGCGAAGGTAGGCGAGCTCAATGTGCTGGAGAAATCCGTAGGAGGGGTCGATGGCCTTGAGCCGTGTGATGTAGAGGAAACAGTTGAGGATGACTGAGACTCTGTTTCATCGCTAGACTGAGCTTTTTGCAAGGGTGATGCATCTAGTCATGAGGATGGCAAACAGTCTGCGTACCTTTTGCAAGCCCATCACAGTTGGCACAGAATTGAACGACAGGCTGTTGGCCTTCTGGCGATCTCAATAGCGGCGCTCCACCGCAGGAGGGTGTCCGACAACGTGAGTCTGTGAGCACCTGAGATAGTCGCGCCCATAAGTAGGGTTCGTGAAAAGGAGTGGTCTGAATCGTACCCATCCTGTTAGCATGTACTCTGCGAGCTTGCTGGACACGTCGATGATCTTACTCATGATCCTGAGCGTTCAATGGATCAAGACAGTCGATAGACTCGATACAGCGGTGCGATGATGTTATTGAGCACGTGACTTTCCCATTATTCCTTGTCGAGTGCCACGTCGGCACAGTCGCGTCGTTACTGCTGTCTTGCGCGTCATGAAATGGCCAAAACAGTTTTGGCCAGCCTCACTTACTGTTTATCTATTAGCTGCTCTTGAAAGTCCCGTTCTTGCTCAGGCATCGACCCTCGGAGCAAGCGTGTGGACAAGTCAGCGGAAGCTGTCGTTCCGGTATGTCTTCAATTTGGTCGGCAGACCCAGGTGTAACACCGTGCAGTGATGCTACTCGGGATCTATGGTATCATGGGTTTGAAAGTTACATGTCAAGGGGTGCGTTCCTCGTCTTGCTCGTCCGCTACCTAATCTAAAAACTTTGAAGCCTTCCCTCTCGATGAGGTGACTTGGTTTCATCAACGCATCAATTACATGATATTGACCGGCGCAAGCTCTCACCACTTTCCTGTACAGGGAAGGGCCCGGACTGGGAGAATCCGTATGGTTGTTTGTTCGTGTGGAGAATGATGCTCATGTCAGTCTAGAGCGAATATAGCAGTCAACGATGTTTCCGGAAATTTCTCCCTGACGCTTGTTGATGTGTTGGACACATTGGTAGTGCTCGATGATCCACCAGGTTTTCAAGATGCAGTCAAAAATGTTATCGACTGGGTTTCTTTCGACGTGAATACAAAACCTCAAGTATTTGAAACTACAATTCGTGTCCTAGGTGGTCTCCTGTCTGGACATTTATTTGCTAGTAACCCGAACCAACCATTTTACCTTCCATGGTATCGGGGCCAACTTTTGGACATGGCCCACGACCTCGGCAAGCGACTATTGCCCGCATTTGCGACACCCACTGGGCTTCCTTATGCTAGAGTAAATCATCCGCATTCATGAAACTCCGAGGCTTACATCTTCTTAGCTTAATTTGCGCCACGGTGTGAGGAGAGGAGAGTCTCTAGATACCTGTCGGTCATTTCCATGTTTTGGATGCTGATATCTTACATTTTGATACTAGGTACGGCTGGCGCGGGTTCTTTAATGCTAGAGTTTGCTACTCTGAGTAGACTTACTGGCGATGAGCGCTTTGAGAAAGCCGCTTACAAGGCTTATTTTGCACTCTGGAACCGAAGATCAGATCTTGGTTTGGTGGCCAATACCATCAACATCTGGACCGGAGTTAGTATCAATAACTCCTCCCGTTCTGTGCCGGTGCTGACATTCGGTCTAGTTATGGATACATCCAGAGGTCACGGGGATCGGTGCTGGCATAGACTCCTTCTATGAATATGCACTAAAATGGTACATTTTAAGTGGTGTGTTGTCTGTAACATTCCTTAAACTGTTCTCATTATGACGCCGCAGGGGAAGTTGAGTTCTTGGATGTCTGGCAGGAAGGGTACGCAGCAGTCATGCGACACGTCCGATCTCATGACGGTCACTGGGTAAGATTATATTTTTCTTCCCGCTACCCATCGATGACTGGTTTTAGTACCGTGCCGTCAACCCACATACAGGAGACCAGGTTTATTCAACAATAGATTCGCTCTCTGCCTTCTGGCCAGGTTTGCAAGTTCTTGGCGGGGATATCGCGAACGCCATCAAATCCCATCTGACGTGTGAGTACTCGCGTGCGTCGCATCGGTCTGATCTAACCTGGCATAGATTGGAATCTATGGAGACGGCATTCAGGGTTGCCTGAAGTGTGGGACACCCATGCTATGCAAGCGACATCTTTTCAATATCCTCTTCGCCCCGAATTTGTTGAATCCACTTGGTATCTTTACAGGGTAGGGATTGCGGCAACGATCCAACCGACTTGTACTGATAGATCGGTTAGGCCACTAGAGATACCTACTACCTTGACGTTGGGGAGCGCATCTTGAGAGACCTTGTTATTAGGGCGAAGGTAGACTGCGGACTCACCGGTATCAAGGACTTGCGCACCAATGCGAGGGACGACAGGATGGAATCATTTGCGCTCTCAGAAACCTTGAAGGTAGTTTTATCTGGTCTCCAGAGACTCTTGGGAAAGTCTGACGATGTGTCGCAGTATCTGTATCTTCTGTTTGACGAAGAGAACCACCTGAACAACGATGATTCCCATTATGTTTTGACCACGGAAGGTCATATTATTTCCCTTCCCCAAGAAGTCCTTCGACCTATGTCACTGGCTCGTCGACGGCTTCGTAGAGAAGAAAATCTTCAGTGTCCCGCTTATCATCCATTCCAAGGCTTCGTCCCAAATGGTGTCGTGGAAGGTCTGGTACGGGGAGTCGGCTCGCGCCCCGACATCGATTATGCAAGAGAGCTGATCGGGTTGAGACCTCAGCCGCTGGACGAGCACCATTGGTCCCCCAATGGCTGGTGTTCGGTGCCTCAAGTCGATCCATTCGTGAGATCTATTTGCTAGGCTGTTTGCTCGACGGTTGACTTGATATTGACAGGCGTACGACTTTGTCATGTCTCCAGGGGGTCGTAAAGTCGCAGAGGACCCAAATCCAGGAAACCAGAAGTTGCAACTGGTAGCGGATGGATTTTTACTCCAAAATATCACCGGAATACGAGCTCGTATCGTCAGCCGTCTCGATGGAAAGGGATATGATATCACCAAACGTCAGTGTATCTATCCACCTCTGTCAAGCTCGGCGCTCAGTTCTACGCACTAGTCGGTCCACACGCAGTTCGGACTGGCCAGTTGGTCTATATCAACGATACAGCCCTGCTCTTGGCGGAAGATGAACTTAAAATTGCACAGAGATCTGACGTCCGCCTGCGGATATTTCTTGACACGATGGATCCTCTGCTTCCTTCGCATCCACGGATGGTAGATTTGAACGCAGAGTTTCACGTAACCGCCCATACTGCCACATTTGGTGCAGACGTCACCCAGGCAAAGAACGCAGAGTCGCTGACATTCGGGCGCGCCGAAGGGGTTCGGATTCGAAGAGATACCACGAACCCACTCGGATGCAAACCCTTTGATCAAGATTTTGCTGGCGATGCTGTGCTCGTATGGAGGGGTGATTGTACCTTCATAGAGAAACTCGTCTACGCTCGGGATGCAGGTGCCTCTGGAGTCATCGTGGTCAACACGGATGACTTGGCCATTAGCCCTTCGGCCACCGCAGATGAAGTGGCGGCGGGAGGCGAGCTCCAGCGCGTTGCGCTCGTACTAATACCGCATACGGCAGGGAAGAATATTGCCTCTATGCTGGATACTTCTGGCGCGTTTGGTTACGGTAACGTTCTATTTTCCATCGATTCAGATGGATGGTCCAGTCAACCCAAGGCTGGGGGGGACAAACATGATGATCGGGGCGAGACGCTCCATGTACTCTACATTAACGGGCATCCTCTGATGAACACCCGGTTGTTGGTTTAATGCTATTACCCTAGACATGCGGGACTACACTATTCGAGGACACTTGTCTATCGCAAAAATAGAGATGGCTCTGATCCGATCGCCGTCCAGTTGGTCACGTATTGATGTAAGCGGCCACAAGGTCCGTTAATTGATGCTTGCCGGTTTCATGGATATGATCCAGGTTGTCAGATAACGTCTCAGCTACGATCGACTCCGAGTCGGAGTGAAACTGAAACACGAGATAATAGACTGTGATAGTAGTCGTAGATACGTGCGTCGGCGTCGATTACGTGGAAATCGGCCCACTGCACGACTAGGAGCGGCGAGTACAAACTGTCATCGCGGACCCAGGAGGGCTCGGGAAATCCCTTGACTATCGATGCCAAGATCGCGTGATCTCTGCACCGCCACTTAGCACATGTACAGCCAGTGATCCGCACAAAGTGCACATTAGACTGATATTATTTCCCTACACTTTTTAGTCCCTGATGCTGACAAGGTCCGTGTACAGCCGACTTGATTTCGCACCAGTAAAGGTACACACATACAATATCCGCTCTATATACAAAGCGTAGAACTTAAATATACTCTACCCAAAAGACCGGCAATAAGGATAGCACTTTGACGCGCCGATCGTAGGCCTATTCCTGGATGATCGAATAAACGGGATCCTCGATGGTCCAGTTCTTTCGCAACGCAGATATTTCCACGATGAACAAGTACTCCAAAATATTCCCGCCCTGCAAGCGAACGAGAGCGCCTGCTGCGCCGGCAGAGCCACCTAGGGAACCATGCAGTGTGAGTGACCAGGTCGGCGTGGGTCGCGGGCATGCACACGCACCAGTAGCGATGAGATCATCGACGATGACGACGTTCTGTCCGGGCCGGACAGCGCCGTCTTGCATCTCGAACATGTCCTGTTCGAGAACTGATCACGAGGGATACGCGCAGACAAGGGTTTCAACGCACGATACCGTATTCCTTTTCGTACGATGCTTGCTTGCATGGTCCTGGGAGCTTCCCCTTTTTCCTCACTGGTACAAAGGCGGCGCCTAGCCGCAGAGCGATGAGCGGTCCGATGAGGAACCCTCTCGCGTCCAGGCCAACGACGACGTCTACTTTCTTGCGCACTGACTTGGGTATCGTGTGTGAGGTGATATGGTAGACAAAGTGGGTGATCAAGGTCTCGAATGCGACGGGATCGCGAAAAATGGGGAAAATGTCCAGGAAATTGATGCCCTGTTGGGTGGGTTCACAAATGAGAATAAATGACCCGGAAAAATGAGAGGGGGGACATGCCGGCTTGGGAAAGTCAGGGTGTCTTGTAACGATACTCTGGAGGTAATCAATGTCGGACATGTTGAGGTGAGTGCTTGTGCAGGGCGGAGTGAACAAGGGGAAAAAAACCGACGAGTTGAATTACTGAACGTTTGAACGATGACGGAATGTACGAATTTGATAAATTTATTACCTCTGTCCGAAGTTCTCACAATTCGAAGCGGTCCGCTGTCATACCGACCGACTAAGTAATTATAACATCCGGGTCGTGGTCAACCATTGCAACTGTGAGTTCATGGACAGTACAAAGGTAGATAGAACGTTTTAGACAGATTCCAGAATCTCGGGTTCCTTGAACTCCTTCGCTACCCGTGTGCCCGTCTCCTGTCATAGCTCGTCAGTGCCTGAAAGCATTGAAAAGGTCAGACACACTCACGTCGGTCGACTCGCCATGGAGTTCAAGTAGCTTAGACACGTCAAATTTGGGTGCCTTGAGGATCTTGGCTTTGCGGATGTAGACGTTTTGCAGTGGGTAAATATTGCGGGTGTTCTTCTCGATCTCACGACCGATAGCCTCGGGAACAAACTTTTGCACCAACTCCTTCAGATCGCAGCTCGATGCCTCCCGAGTCATAATCTCAAACATCTTCTTACGAATCTCACGGATTTGACTTGATTGGGCGTAGGTCGTTTTGCGGACTTGGTTTGGACGGCGCTTTGTAAAAGCGATGGCAAAGAGGCGGAGAAGGTAGCCATCCGTGGTCTTGACATCGACGTGTGCCTCGATGAGCGTCTGCCATTTACGGACGAGGGAGCGAAGCTTGTCTGATGTAAAGTCCATGCCGTGGAAGTTGGTGAGACAGTTTTTCCCCTGCACCTCATCGATCCGTAGTTTGATTTTGCGGAAGGACTGTTCCTCATCCTTGTTGAGGTCTGCGAGGGAGACCTCGATGATACGACCCTTGAGCGAGTCATTGGCATTCTCTACGAGCAGCGTCAGACGGAGATGGAAGTATGGCACGAGGGAACGCATACTCAATCCTTGCGATCGGTTGACGAGGGTCTTTCCAATGTTCTTGACCTCGAACGTGGAGGGAGCCTTGATGTCATACCATTCTGAGAAAAGATGAGACGATGTTTGCACCAAGCGTGGAGAGACGTACCCTTGCGAGAGAAGGGGTCGACGACCTTTTTCTTGATACCTTTCTTACCCTTGGAGAGACGCTTGTTCTGGACAGACGTGATGAAACGAACAGTTGGGGAATATGTGAACGTACCTTTCCTACAGCCATGAGTGGAGATTAGGACGAGGGTGGGATTGGATTGGCTGTGGTGTAGTCGACGCGTTTGTCTCTAGTAGTGGCTTGAACCTTAATTCATGTGTACTGTTATAGTCATTCTCACGCCACGTATGACATTGACCCGCTCACAGTTCGAGACGGCCTGCAAAGCGTTCGCCCAACGCAAACATGGTTGGATTTGGGTAGAACATACACACCCTGGCTTTGGATACATGTACAGAACGATTCCCCTCCAGAAGTGGCCGACCACTAGCGATACACCCGAGTACGCTGATGGTGACCCAGCAGCGGCTCTGCCCTCGCCCGATCACCTCGTTTGCCACCAATCTGTCGCGCTCTCTCCGACTTTCCAAGTCCCAACCTTTTACTTTTCTGTGTATGATTTCAGTGCGTGAGACGTCCATTCGCCCCGTTCTCGCTGCATCTTCCTCTCAGCCGGTTCACCCGTCGGGATCTCGGAGATCGTGCACACCTCGCTGCTTCGCAAGCACGCCCTTGATGGGATGGAGGTGACTGCGTTCTCGATAGGCGACCCGGCCTCTAATTTCCCGCTTCTGTCATTCGGAGATCATCCGTCTCTCGGCACACAATGTTGGTACCTGCATCCGTGCGAGACAGGCCCCGCCGTTGAGGAGTTGTTGGCAGCGAGGCACTCGGAGGACACGGTTCGCGATGTGGAGTGGTTGGATGCGTGGTTTGTGGTGCTGAGTTGTGTCGTGGACGTCGTGGGATGATTCGGACGGAACTATCACATGAGAGTCTTTACGTCGTTTGGAACGTTGAGCACGAGTTTGTTACGTCGATCGCAATCGAACCACTTTCAAAGTTTTTTATTCCCCCATTTCATCTGTGTCGGATTGTCCCGATAAAGATTAATCAAGTCTTAAAGCCCTCCATGATTTCGACAGCTCGTCTCGCTTCCCTCTCCCGTCACCTCTCATCTCGCGCAATGGTACGTTCCCTCCTCTCCCTTCCTTGAAATTCACCTCCAAGTTCACCTCACCACAGCCTGCCCACGAAGCTGTCATCGTTGCTGCCTCTAGAACACCCGTCGGATCCCTTTATGGATCGCTCAAGACCCTGACCGCACCACAACTCGGTTCAATCGCCCTCAAGCATGCCTTCCAACAATCCGGCGTCGATCCCGCTGAAGCAGAAGAAATCTACTTTGGAAATGTCGTTCAGGCCGGCGTTGGCCAATCTCCTGCCCGCCAGGTCGCTCTTAGTGCAGGCATGAAATCCTCCTCAGATGCCACCACTATCAACAAGGTCTGTGCGAGCGGCTTGAAAACCATCATGCTTGCTGCCCAGAGCATCGAGTCAGGCTACAAAAACGTCGTCGTTGCCGGTGGAATGGAGAGCATGAGTAACGCACCGTACGTCACATCTCTGACCATCTCTACTTTGCCGCTCATCCGTACATGAACAGCTTCCTATTGCCCCGGACGAGTCCCCTCTTTGGCAAGTTTGAGACAAAAGACTCGCTCGAGACCGACGGTCTCTGGGACATCTACAACAACTTTGCCATGGGCAACTGTGGTGAAGTTGCTGCCGAAAAGCATGGCATCTCCCGGGAGCAGATGGACTCACGCGCTATCGCATCATACAAGCGCGCCGACAGGGCTTGGAAAGAGGGTGTCTTCAACAAAGAGATCGCACCCGTGGTGATCCCAGGGAAGAAGGGTGACACCATAGTCAAGGAAGACGAGGAGTACAAGAAAGTCATCTTTGACAAGATTCCCTCGCTCAAGTCGTCGTTCAAGTCTGGAGGTTCGATAACCGCAGCCAACTCGTCCAACTTGAACGATGGTGCCTCGGCATTGATCATCATGTCTGCGGAGAAGGCCAAGGAACTCGGCGTAAAGCCTCTTGCGAAAGTCGTCTGTATGTTTGGTCATATCCATCTAGTAATCAATTGACCCCTGATGTCCTGGAAAAACAGCGTACGCTGACGCGGGTGTGGAACCTATTGATTTCCCAGTGGCCCCTACAGTTGCTTTGCCAAAGGCTCTGCAGAGGGCCAACTTGACCGTGGGCGATATCGCACGATTCGAGATAAACGAAGCTTTTGCAGTCGTCGTTTGCCTTGCAGAGAAGCTGCTTCAAATCGATCATGCAAAGATCAACGTTGACGGGTAAGTTGTCTGGTGGTTTGATTATTGTAGTCAAGGCTAAGCGCTCGTTCAGTGGTGCTGTCGCCCTTGGTCATGCTATCGGCAACTCGGGAGCTCGGATCGTGGTCTCCCTTGTCCACGCCCTGAAATCCGGTGAATATGGTGCGGCCGGCATCTGCAACGGAGTAAGTAGACCTACGTTATCTTTGTCAGTGTCTGAGATCTCGTTCCCAGGGTGGTGCTGCATCTGCTCTTGTCATCCAGAAGCTGTGAATGTGCTTGGCATTGTACGATATGTGATGAATAATCATACTCTTTCTATTCGAACATACACAAAACCTATCCTAATGCACACTACTGTGTTGTAGGAGGTATGTGAGAAAACGGCAGCTTTTCAAGCTTCCTGCAAGCCACTTCAAGGCCCACCCATGCGCTCACGCTAAAATTGTTGACACCCTTATCTTTTCTGTGGATCAGTTGGTTGACATCTGCGCGCTAGTTGTTATCAGTTGCAGGCACCCGTGCTCGTGTCGTGCGAGAACACAACCTTGTGGGTGAGGACCTCAGAGGATAAGAGGCAGCGTGATTCATATCCTAGTGCCCACGGTCCGATGTCTTCTCAGCCTGGCTCGTTGAACAAGTTTGAGAAGTCGGAGAATGTCTCTCACCTCCCTGGCGATCTTGAGGAGAAGCTTGATTCGGGCTCTTTTGACGCAGCAGACGGAGATGAGGCCTTGCAACTCGTCGGTGTGGAAGCCACAGAACAATTCAGCGACGAGTTTAACAGAAGACTTCGAAGAAAATTGGTGTGTGATTCCGTGCACTTTCTTGTAGATTGTGGATAGGTTTACCGGCGCATCAACTGTAGGATCTCGTCATTCCGACGATAGCTGCAGCAGTTTATTTCTCTCAATATCTGTGCGCCCCATCACACTAATTCTCAACACCGTTCGTGCTCACTGCCTTGTGTCTAGTGACAAGACTTCTCTAAACTATGCAAGGTAAACGATATTATAAACCCGGCGAATCTCGTGCTCATTCTTTGTAGTGTCATGGGCTTTCCCATCGTCGGCCAGGTAAATTCTCTGCGAGTGTCACCTCTGTTTGCTCATCCCCCAGCAGCAATACAATTTGGTATCCATGGCCTTTTATCTGGGTGAGTTTGGGTCCCTCCGTCCGAAATTTTGTCTGACGAAAGATAGGATACTTGTTCTGGGAATTTCCCACCGTGTACATTTCCCAGAAATTGAGACTGGCCAAGTATCTGGGTGAGGATACTCTCCGTCGATCGAGGAGCCCGTCGCTGAAGTGATGTTGCTAAGGCACCAACATCGTGGTCTGGGGAGCGCTCCTCATGCTGCAGGCATCCACTGATAATTTTGGAGCATTCTTTGCCCTGCGCTTCCTCTTGGGTATGTTGGGGTCCGTATGAGCTCCCGTGTTCTCTCATGCAAGTCAACGTCACTTCTAGGCATGTGCGAGTCTTGCGTGGCTCCCAGCTTAGTATTGATCATCTCCATGTTCTACAAAAAGGACGAGCAGGTTCGTCGATGATCCCAAAGATCTGGGTATACCAACGACTCATGAATATGTCTAGGCCACTAGGATTTCGTGGTTTTACGTCATGGTGAGGGCGCCGCATACTCGCTCAGCTGCAGACGCTCAGCGTCATTCCACAGAACGGTCTTACGCAGGTCTTTGGCGGTTTCGTCGCTTATGTAGGTCGTATGGATCACGTCACACTCGATAGCCCTACTCACGACGACGTGACAGGGTATCTCGTTCTACGACGGTAAAGCCATTCCGGCGTACAAGATCGTCTACCTGCTCTTGGGCGCCCTGGCGATCGTCATCGGCATCATCGTTTTGATCTGGCTCCCCGACTCTCCTGTGCACGCGCGCATGCTGAACCGAGAGGAACGTATCGCTGCTCTGGAGCGTGTCCGGAACGATCAAGGGGGGACGGAAAATAAGTCGATCAAGAAGGAACAGATTAAGGAGGCTCTGATGGACGTCAGGACTTGGTTGATCGTGCTGTCGACCATGCTTAGTATGTGCGTCCAGGCAGTGGTCTAGCAGACGATTGACACATCTTTCAGCGAGCATTCCTAATGGCGCGCTGAGTAACTGTAGGGTGGTTTGAGCGATAGATCTCGATGACGTACTGATTTTTTTAATACTTTAC
Source organism: Harrya chromipes (assembly GCA_038091155.1). Lineage (NCBI taxonomy): Eukaryota > Fungi > Basidiomycota > Agaricomycetes > Boletales > Boletaceae > Harrya > Harrya chromipes. The sequence goes on along the minus strand of JBBPNX010000308.1, from coordinate 4,165 downwards.
TAGTCGGCAACATTATTATCAAGAGTTTTGGATACACGTACGTCCCTGCGGAAACAACGCGCTGATCAAGATTTGAAAAAATGGATCTAGGACAAAGCAAACGCTGATCCTCTCTACGCCCGCGGGTGCCATCGGATCAGTGATGGTCCTGTTTTGCGGGTGGTATTCAGATAAGAAGGTACGGCGCATCCAGCTTGTATCAGTGCAACACATTCACCATTCTGCTCTAGGGCGAGCGAATGACACCCATCGTCATCGCGTTGGTACCCACAATCGTCGGTGCAGGTGAACGGCTACGTCATGTCAGCCTTGCTTCTCCCTGACGCTCATGCGTATCTCTTTACTAGCCGTGATGATTGGGCTTAAAGATGCCGGGCACCAGAGTGTGCTTCTATTTGGTACAAACTGAGTTCATTTCGCGATCCGTGGGCTGAGCGAGAGTCGCTTCTCCGCAGCATCCTACTTGACGGGCACGTTCGGTAGCGCACTATCGACCATCTATGCCTACAATGCGAGCAACACGAGCGGTCATACCAAGAAGGTCCGTCTTCCCGTGTTATTCGGGGGAAACCGTTTCGCAGTGTCGTTGACGTGGCAATGAAAAAAAGGTGACGATAAATGCGATGACGATGGCGACGTTTAGTGTGGGCAACATCATCGGCACGGAGATTTTCCAGCCCAAGGACGCCCCTGCGTACATCCCCGGTAAGACGGCTATCATGGTCATCCTTATCGTGCAGATAATGGTGTCGTTCCTCCTCCGATGGATCAATATACGTTTGAACAAGGAACGCCAGAGGAAGCTGGCGGAGGAGAAGGCGCGCCATGGATGGAATGATGCGGATGTCCAGCGGGAGAGAGAACGCCATGCGTTTGCCGATCTGACAGACAAGCAGTGAGTTGACGTTGTGTGTGATGTGAATTTCTTCACTCAAAAAAATCTCACAACAGGAACTTGTTCTTCGTGTACACGGCATAATGTCATGTTGTTTAGTGATGATGGATGTCATAATACACACGGGTCACTAGAGCTTTGGGAATCGGAGCTTTGTGCAGTGCATCCGTCTTACGAAACGGGTTGATCTCAAGTCGTCCATCAAGTACGAATGAAACCTTATCGCAACGTTTGAATCGCACGACACGTATCATCGTGGATTGGGCGGTACTACATAATGCCCTTTTGAAGTTTGAACCTATCTAGCTTTTTCACCTACTCGCCAACCACCTCCCTCTCAAACACACCATATCACCTTGGACCATGCAAGCTTGTTTAGTATGTGTCTATACCGACAAAGGGTTAAAGCACTGCTCGCCGAGGCTTATGGACGACCCTACCTTCGATAGTCGCCAGATAGTCACAAACGACGTCCGGGGCGTCCTCCATAAGCGAATCCTCCGGTTCCCATGTCGCCTCGTCCTCGGCATATCCCTCCCAAAAGACATGAAATTCTCGCACACCATCCACAACCCGATGTCCTTGGATAGACTCCACGATGTACTTCTCGAGGACCTCTGCGTCTGTTTCTTCCGGTGACTTGATGCGGAGGACAGTCCGGGATTGGTGTGACCAGGCTTTTGGGAGCCGCGGCTTCCCCAGGTTTCTGGATCCTTCGTAGGGTCGACCTCCGGATGGACCAGTGCACCTGCGGACATACTTGTCCAGCTCGCACAAGGTATGCTCAAAGTCACAGAGCATCATGGGAAGGTGGTCAGGACCGAGGCCATTGAACTCGATGCCCAGACGCTCAAAATGCTCGTTCTGGGTGATCTGCATCCATCGAACAACGTCAACTTCCACCGAGCGGGGGATGTTTTTGCTGAAGCACCTCTGTAACCCCCGCTTGGAGCCGATACACATCACCACAAAGTCGTACTCGGAAAAGTTTAAGACTTCCGAGTAGGACAAATTCAAGATCAGCTGATAGGCAGTGAAATCGCCCATACTTTTGAACGACCGCAAATAGTCAAAGACGTCCACCATATATTCCGCGTCTCGGAGCTGAGCAGGCAATTCCCGCATCAACACTTCGAGGAACACCAGGTGATTCATGAAACTCTCTGGGAATCCTAATTGGGGTGCGGGTTTCTGATAAGCTCCTGTGTAGATGGAGATGTTGTTGTCGTACATTTCGCGGAGGACCCTTTCGTAATCGGCACGTTTGTATGCCTCCCACGTGAGCGGCTTGATCTTTTTACGGAGGGTCTCGTACGTCCGGATGGTGGCGTAGGTGCTGAAGAGCAGGATACGGAAGATGACTTCTTCGCGTTGCTGTGGACCCTTTTCGATGACATCGGAAACGATATACTGGCTGGCTCGGTCTAATACCCGGAAGGTGTTGCAAAATTTGTTGTTGGCAAGGATGGGATCCGTCGTCCAGCTATTTGCAAAACGAGCTTCAGAAGACGTGACACGCACGGTGGTTTTCTGACTGGTGATAGCACTTACGGTGCGGGAAGACCCGCACGACGCTTTTCGTCGATGGCGTGCCTCTCGGCTGCCAATCGCCAAAAGGTGTCGAATGCAGGGGTTGGCTCGTATTCCTTGTCACGGATGGTGACCGTCATTGGAGGCGGAGCTGCGTCGGCAAAATGGAGTTGGGAGTGTATTCTAGAACGTTTGCCACTACATGCCGACGCGTTCTCGTCTTCTGAAAGGACGTCGACACTGCGTTTCATTATTAGTGATGTAACCTAGAATGTGGAAGGGCTCAGTTAGCTATAAAACGCGTCGTATGCGGGGATAGTTGGTACCCTTTTTTGAACGTGGAATTGGTCGAAGCTACTTCAAGGAAAATGAACAAAACGATAGGCGATAGCCTGCCTTTTTACGGGGGAGGCGACGCGAATGGGTACGTAAATAAACACACATTCAGCCTTGGTCATACGACACCACAAAGAACCGTGTTCAACTTGTTCACGACTCGAGAATGGACCAAGAACGACATCGTTTCGTGCAACAGTACGTCGAACGACAGAAAGCTTATTTACCCACGTATACTGTGGTGGATCCTTTGATCGAACGCCATGGAACGCCACTCAAACCGCCACCGAAGAGCGATGAATATGGATTCGATACCCCTGTGCTTCGTCCCCGTGCGCCAGTGAAGTCTCCGAAGGCCCAGCTCGCGTTACAGGCGGGACCGAGCAAATCACGATTGCAAACGCACGAAGCAGATTTTCTAAATCAAGCCCGACCACCAACTCCACACAAGGACGCACGATTGGAAACTCGAGACGCTGATCTAGCCAAGAAGGCCAAACCGAGAGTCAAGCGGAAGAAAGACCCAACACCGACACCAGCGGGCACTGATGACGAACGTGCAGCTAGTAGGTTACTCTGATGGCGTTCTCTGTCATCTGGTACATACTATTGAATCGCCTAGGACTGGCGGATCGCCGAGAGCGCAAGAGGAAGAAACGTGCGATCGTCAACCCTCCACAGATGCACGACGATGACGTCGAACCTACCGCGGTCCCTAAAAAGGGAAGAACCAACGGCCAGAAAGCAAAGAAGCCTGCCGCGTTGGCGCTTTTGTACGGGTTCTCCGCTACCAATGTCACAAAGGACAGGCTCACGGTTAGCCGCTCAACGGATGTCACGTTCCATCCTCTTATGTACTCGGACAGGTGAAACCAGCGCCTTCCCTTGGTGTTTTCAGCAAGGGGAAAGCATCCGCGAAAAAGAAAACGACTGCAACGAAAGTGTCTTGTAAGTAGCTCTATTCTGGTCAAGGATATAACGCTCAAGGACGCAGCATCGAGATATGAGTTGTTTTCGGAATCCGCGTTTTTGAACAAGCCGAATGGGCAGGCTGCTAATCCTTCAAGGGTTGACGATGATTCGGATGATAGTTCGGTTTCCTCGGCGTCCTCCACTCCCCAAGAACATGGCAAGAAAACTCGCATTAAGCATTCTGGAACCGCGGCTACGAAGGCACCACAGGCACCGACACGCAGAGCGGCCGAATCGGAAGTCTGGGATATCGAACTGCAGAGCAAGCTCCCCTCTTCCGTGTGCGATGTTTCGAGCGAGCCTAGAGCGGAAAGCTCTGCTCCCGCCATCCTGGACCTCCGCAGGGCGGAGTGGTCTGCCTGTCTCGGTACGGCAGAGAAACATGCGGAACGCCTTAACGAGACCCGGACTCCAAGCATGTTCATCACCCGA